>JASDQU010102235.1:206355-216780 GCA_032191745.1 Picea mariana
TCTACCCCTGTTGATTGTTCTTGTTGACTAACGATTTTCTTTCACCTTCTGCCAAATGAATACCTAGGTGTTTTGTTCATCTTCGTTCCCTGAGATTTTACTTCTACACCTTAATTTAATTGAGGACGAATTTAGTTTACGTTTTTGTCGCATGATTTCTCTAGACAATGATCTTACCCTTCTTAAAATGTGATTTATTCACATTTATGAATGCACGAAATGTTGCTAATTTATCTCTGTGTTATGATAATTCCCAACATGGGATGGCAAGTTGTCTACGTTCCTTAGGGGGATGTCTTCATTCCTAGTGTATGCATGCGATTTTTTATAGACCACTGAAAATAACCAGCAAGCATGTTGCAGATTGTACAAGAGGTCCAACAGGTAAAGGAGCACAAAATCTAGTTGGCAACTTGGCATCCAACTGTCACAAGAAACAATGTGAATAACCAGAAGAAAACTACAACAAAGATCATTCACAAAAAAATACTTGTTAGCAAGTAGGTGATCTTCAACATATTTCTAACCAATTCCAACTGCCATTGTTTTTCCACAAATCTTGCTATTTTTATGGTCATCTCTTAATCAAATCTTGATCTCCTTTCCCTAATAGAACAGTTTGAAAACTCACAACTTGCCTACCAATGAGTGTTCTTCCTTTCAAGTTTCAACTAATCTGTCCCGCTGACTAGGAAATAAACATGAGCAATGAGGATTAAATTTCATTAAAGAGCCTTAGGATTTTGGAAATCTTTTGAAAGAAGAAAAGATCCATGTTATAAATATCATAGTTTACTTTTGCAACTCCTCTAGGCATGTTGCTTTCTTTTTTCGAACTATTACAATATTAATGCATTTTAAGATCACAACTAGTAGCAAGAATGAACATAAGAAAAAAAAAATGTATGCATGAAATGGCAAGGGAAACTAACCTTCTTGGCAAATTCTGATGTCTGAAAATCCTTCCATGAGTCTGCCACTTTGGATGTGTTTGTATGCATGCATAGGTGTCATGATTTCCATAATCTAACTGCGTGTTATCACATATTGACAGTCAAACTTACTACTTGGGTGTATTAAATAGCATAGGGGTCATGGATAAATGAGCATGATGTATTGACTGTGATTCTATTGTGAATATTTCAACTTTAAGTTGGGTAATAAATAGGTTAGACAATGCTTATGTGTAGTGACAGTGTTTTACTTGTTTTGTGAGTGGCGGCGAAATCTTATGTAGAATGACTATGGTTTAGCCTTTAAATAACAATGAACTCTTACTATCAATAGCAACGAGTTTATTATGTGAATGACAATTATTTATTGAATCATTCCCTAGTATAGATAGCCACCTCATGATTTTTTATATTTGTCAATGGTTGACCAACATATTTATCAGAAGACCTAAACTGGACAACAACTATGAATGGTGAAGAAGCAATATCCTCGAAAATTGTAAAATTTTATTGAGTTTGGTTTATATTTTCCATAATTACTGTTATGATTTAAAAGAAAATATATTGAAATTGATAAAAAAAAAAATTACTATGCTAAATTCAAAAAAGGGAAATCATTTCATGCGATGTTGAAAGCAATGCATGGAAAATTCAAACAAAATTGCAATAAAAATAATGTTTTTAATTGCATTAATCATCACTAAAGTGAAATGTATGTGAAATGATGAATTTGATTTTTATAATATAAATATTATGTTATGAGAAATGAAGTAAAAATTTTATTTCATATTGTTAGGGTAAATAAGCCAAGTATGGTAGATCAAGGTAAATTTTATTGAAACTATGTAATCAAGGTGAACCTTTTTTTTAATTAATTATAAGGTTCATCTTAAAGTTAAAGCTGAGAAGAAGCTAATACATTAAAAAGGGGTTGATTTCGTTATTTTAATCTTCCTTGGATGTTATTTAGATATATTGATTTACCTCCTTCTTTACATAAAAGAGCATGCCTCTATCCTTATCTTCCTTACATAGTTGTGCCTTAAGTCAGTTGTGAGTAGCGATTGGTCTTAGTTATTCCACCACACTTGTCACCTTGTAGAAACAAGAATCCTACGGTTAGTTGCGCAGATTTTTAAGTTTAAAGTAGGGTCTCCTTGTGTCTTGTCGATTGATTTCTTGGGGGCGTGGTGTTCATCGTCCAGTTGTGTGGTTCGATTGTTGTTGTCATTTCCTTCTTGTCCAAAGACAAAAAAAAATTGCACTTTTCACTTCACTTGGAGTCGTAACATTTGGGGATTCATAAATCAATTTATTTTGATATTTCCACGTTTAAATTCTGAAGTTAAAATTGAATCTATACTAACATATGAAAAATCATGTTCCCAATAGTGATGAAAACCGCTTACCTTTAGTAGTAATGGTCATTGTGTTCTTAGAACGGCCAGATGACAGTGAGTGGACATCCCACGAACCAAGTTACTTTGCAAGGGCCGAACCAAATATATATAATGGCAGAAATCAGGCATCTATGCTAGCATCTTTTCATGTTTTTCTTTCCATATAAATTAAATTAAAAAACAAGGATCCTCGTCCAAAACTCTTATTTACTAATCTATATTTTAGTGAAGGAATTCTACCTACAGGCTAAAAGTAAAGGAAAAAGTCTTGAATAATCTATATTTTGGTTGAAGAGTTCTACCTAGAAGTAAAGGAAAAAGTATGATATTATGCGTGAGCATCCTTGAAGAGTAAGATGTGGGCAAAAAAATAACGTTGAAGTATCGTTATGGGAAATGTTAACAAAGTACCATTATTGAATGGTGTAAGGTAGCAAGAGAGGTAGTGGAGGGGCTCAGAGGGCCCATAGTGATGATAGTGGAGACCATTCAATGTAAGGTGGACTAGGTCCACTATATTATTAAATAAGGCCCACTATGCTAGTTAGATATAATAAATGGGTAATTAGATATAATAAATGTAAGAGGACTTCTTAGAAGTATATCTATTGTGGTGCTTTTGTATTCATTCTTTGGTTCTTAACATAGGAGGATATTATTTAATATGTGTAGCCATAAGAATAGTACAAGGAATGCTTGATATGATCTTGTACAATATATAGAAGAAACAAGTGATTAAATATCAATTATCATACTTCTTAGTCCAAAAGCTTCTACATATCATGCAATAAAATAAGGGGGACAACATAACTGTTCAAATGCACAAGTTAAGACAAACACTACTTCAAGTTGTCTTATGTCTTTTATAGGGAAAGTCCTAGATACAAGTGAAACAATTGGAGATGAAAAATTTACTAAAGGAGATAATGATGATGATGATAGTGAAGGGAAAAAGGAACTAAATCACATTAGAAACTACCAACTAACCTGAAATAGAAGAAGATATGTGATCTAAGGACAACACATAGGATGATGAGAAGGGAGATTCAAAAGACATGGATCTATAACACAAACAAGTAAGTAGACACTTATGTTCCTCAAGAATCATAACCACCTCAACCATAACAATATGTTGTCCCACAAGAAGAATGAATTCAACAAAAAAAAGTTAAACCCGAACAACATTTAAAAACCACATGTGTAAATTGCATCTTTTAAAACACACTAGTTTGTTTCATTAGAACTACAGTTGACCCCAAAATCTCTAATCATTTAGTAAAAATACAAAATAACCCTCAAGACAAACCATTGTCAATAAAAAAAATTGAATAGTAATGAAACATGTTCATTCAAACAACACCTAAGTCAATATAAAGTTGAGGAGGAGTTTCAATTCCCATATAAAGAAATGGAAGATTTTGAAGTTCTTAGCTTGTCTATGTACCCTAATGAAGAAAGGAAAAAAATGTATTTATGCATGAAAAAGTGGAATAATTTGAAAACTCAAATGAAGATTGTGAAGAATTTGAACTTTGATAAAAAATAGGAAGAATTTGAAAATTGAAATGAAGATGGATAATTTTTTAAAAATATTGTCTCGATCAAGGAGAGTTCTACTAATAAATTATAAATTTTGTTATATAATGATACTATATTTTTTAATTGAGAGATACAAATTATGGGTTCATTAAGAGATACAAATTACATTGGCATATAAACTCCTTAAATGATAGTTTCATCTCCCATAAATATACAAAAACATTAGACTTGGTTCCAAGAAAAAATGGACTTAGTTCCAATACTATATGCATAAATGTCCAATGATAATGATAATGATAATGATAATGATACACATTGCAAAAATGTGAAAATGCAAATGCAAGCATAAAACTATGAATAAAACTATGAATTACATCTATGCAGTGATTTAGTAACACAGACTAATATTTTTCATTTATCTAATCCATAATTCTAACTCATTATATCATCCATAGTTTTAAAACACATACATAGTTAAATTGTAGAAAAATTTACAACTATGAAAACCTTGAGAACATTTGAACACATACATAGCTAAATTCCATAAAACTTTAGCTCAATAATTCATAGTTGTACTAACAAAATCATTTCAAAAGACAATTAGAATTGAAGCAGTTGGTTTAGCCACTAGTATATAAAATGGGAATCAACCATACAAAGGAATGAATGAACGGAGAAACAAAGGGGTATCTATATGACCTATCTCATGGAATTGAGGGAATTAAATTAATGAACCACTAGGTCTAAGAATGCTCATATGGGTCATTGAGGAAACCAAGCATGTGACTAAGCATAAGAGATGAAAAAATGGCTCCATTGTTAGGAATTTTAAGTAGTGATGCAATTGCTCCCCTATTGCCCCCAATTCTAATAAATTTGGGAAAATTAGCTCTAAGAAATACTCATTTAAGGAAATTGAGGTAATTGGGTGATCTGTAAATGGAGGTTTATAGCCAATTCATTTCACCAACACAGATTCCTATGAAATAAAAAACACTTCTTGAAAAATAAAAATAAAATTCTAAAGAAATGAATTGTTTTTACTGATATTCCTGCACATACTTTCAATGCTCTTGCACATACTTTCAAGACTAGGAAGATGAGGTTAGAAATTATTTTGGCTACCTGTTCTTCTGATCTATTCAACTATGAATGACTTACTTTATGACTTGAAATGTTTAAAACCATGATCAACTCAATGGGAAGCATTCCTCCTGACTTTACTTGTTTATTTCTAATGGTGATTGAGAACACCCACACTCCTCTAATAATCTTAGTACATGAACAGATCTATTCCAAATTAAATTAAAATAATAAAACTTCTCTCATTTACAACAACCATGTGAGTATAGTACAACAATAACACAAATAAAAGAGAATGAGACAACCAAACATTTCCTTACTCAACCCACAACCAAACAATTCCTTACTCAACCCAATGCTCTAAGACTACACCCAAGTCAGAATACTTGGGAGCTAGATGTATAGCCAACCAGGACAAAATACTTCATAGGGAAATGCATATTACCAATCAATGAAGAAATTGCAACTCAATGTAGATACATACAACCTATGGGAAATATAAAACACTCAATGGAGGAAGAAATCGACTTGATAGATATATGTATGGCCAGGTAATGGAGAAATTGATGCTTGAAGGATGCATATGGAGAAATTGATTCTATGATAGATTTGTACGACATGGGGAAATAATTGCAACTAGGGATGAAGGTGTATGGCTTGTAGTAGAGAGAAAAATGTCCAACAAACCCGAAAAAAACTTCTCTCACCCAAGTTAGAAACCCCCAATTTTTATTGTAATGGATATGGAACAAAAACTATCAATCTTCGAAACGGATTGAGCATACACCAAGAAAACCTCTAATTCAACCTTTTTCTCTACATTATCAATTACAACTCCCTATGAAACCAATAAATCCACCCACCTCCTAAACGTGCCTTCTAGGGAATCAAATGCATCCTTTGACTAATAATGTTGCTCTGACGAAGCTGCAAAAAAATCACAAATTTTTCTCAAAACCAAAGAAAAAAAACTAAAATCATTAGGTTTCTTCTTTCTGTTAGTTTTTAATGCACTCATTTTGTTGAATTTCAGTCTTGTTGGCTCACCTTATGGAGTACCTTGAGCATGGGAGCCAAGAACGAGGTCTCTCTCCTTCATCTGGCTTGCGGGGGCTTTCCATCGCCATCAGAGAGAGAAAGGGAACATCAAGTTGGGCAATGCTAAGCTGTTACATGGGCTAAGTTGTTCTATGGTATCATACTCATCTTCTTACTTATCACAAGATTACTCCCATTAATTGAACCTTAGAAAAAGTGTTTTCTTTCTCCTTATTATTTTGGCTACATGAAGAAGAAGAATCCAATGAACCAATCATATGTTTTTCCAACCTATATCTCTCCTGCGACGCTCTCAATTGTTTATGTCTCTGCCAAGAAACCAAGAAAACCTCAAAATTTTGATATTTATCCCACATTGTTGCCAACATCTGCAGTGAGAATAAGAAGGATAAGAGCAGGGGTGAAGTAGGGCGGTAGAGAAAAGAAAGAAGTATTTGTGGAAATTGACAGGTGGTTGGAACTTACTGAACACAATGTAGTTTATTTTCGACAAAGTCCTTCATGAAGTCACAAAATCGTACTAGGGAATTAACCAATTGTATTTTTTTTCTTTCTTGTCCTCCATCAATATCATATGTCACATATTTAAATATTTTCAAGGAAACCTCCTTCCTCCCCAATTCATAATCATCACTTACATGGATGGACTTTTTTAGTAATGTCATTCCACCACACCTGGGGCATGTCCCATATAAGCATGCATTTTTATAAAATGTAAAACCCTCTGCCCTTGTACACAAGATGTTGTGAATAAAGTATCTAGATGATGACAACAAAAATATAACTCGACATTCCTGCAAAAGGGTGCTATGAAAAACATGAAAGATATGTGTGTGTGTTTGTGTGTGTATAATAATAATAACCATACTCAATGTGATATCCACAAGAACATGTGTTACGAATTGTGTTTATTAGAACATACCAAGGCTTGCATTTATGGAAAGATCTTTAGCCTAAGTTAAGTGAACTATGTACTATTATAAATCTCTCATACAATTGTTTCTATGTAATGTCAAGATAGTTTTTAATATGTGTTTCGTGATCCCTATATACCCTTCTCAATTTTAGTACATCTTTTTGGTTGGAAGATGGCATTTTGTTCTCATGCTAGAAATATTGAACTAGTCCCTTAACCGCTCCAATTAACTTCATGTCAGAATGAGGTAGCCTTCTAGTGAAGGCCCACAAGTCTGTTGGGGCACCTTTGTGGAGGCTATATCATCTATGAGAATACTTTTTAAGGGTTTTGGCATTGCATTTCAAGAGGTGAGAGGTTTTTTGTAGAAAACGATGTTTTCTTGTGATATTGCTAACAATTGACTGGGACAAGACACATCAGGTTGCATTGTGGTATTTAGAGTGAGACTTCTTACCAATTCTTTGAAAATAATCTACAAGGTTTCATACTAGTGATGACTTTTTTCTACACTATTGACTATTTTAATGCCTAAAATTCTTCTAACAATAGTCAAACTTCTAGATTTTAAGAAAGATAAAAATAATTGACATTTAGCAGCATCAGATTTTGGTTCAAAATATTCTTTAATTATTTTATAAGAGTGATAACCAATAGTAAGGTTAGGTAGCTTACCTTTAAGTTATGCTAGACCACTTTCATTGACCTGAATGCATTTAGGAGTTCTTTTTCATGCAGTGCTCAATCTAGGTAGGGATGATGAACCCATATTCTGGGACTCTTGACGTCCCTATTATGGAGTTAACAAAGTTTCATTTATTTCTCTTTCAATCACTTACAGATCAACTATGGGAGGAGAGTGGACATGGGATTGTATAGTTTCTAGAACATTTGACTGCCCAACAAGAGATTGCATCGCAGGACCTTCTTCACCACTGTTGTACACCATTTTCTTCTCCAATTTCATCCATTGTATAATCAACTTCAAGCAAATCCTCCATCATTTGGTCTTCCACAAAACATTTTCCTGATGAGATATTGTTTGGATTGCTCTATAATTAACTATTTCACTTTCCTTTTGGTGATGGAGGAGAAATAATAGCGAGATCTATTCCATTAGAAATTGGATTTCCCTCTTATGAAAGATTACCCTTTGACATACATAACTTTTATTTTTCTCTTTCTTCTTCTACCTTTTCAATCGATTTATTTTTTCTCAAGGACATTATTTATTGAATCCGGTGGTTCCCCATGTTTAAAGATAATAATTGGATTCGAAACACCACAAATTTGTCTTTGTATTATGTAATAAGGCACAACCAAGTGGAGAAATTTGTTTTTTTATTACAAAAGAAGACACATCTAATAATTCTAATTCCAATTCCAATTCCAATTGCACTTAGAAAAAATTGTCTTCCAATTACAGGAAGACACAAGAAGATACAAATAACAATTCCAATCGCACTTCGACAAATTTGTCTTCTAACTCCAAGAAGACACAAGAATATACAAACAACAATTCCAAATTCACTTGGACAATTTTGTCTTCCAATTCCAAGAAGACACATTTTTTTGTTTGTTTGTTAATTTGTGCGGGACCTGTTGGGTACGCGATTAACCTGTGGCTTGAGAAACCGCGACTCAGGGGCATCTAAGATGTCAAAATCACTCGAGGATCGCACCCGACCTAAGCCACACCAACCCTTAACATGGTTGGATTTTTTGTCCCCGTAGGTTTCGAACCGGTGACTTTAACATCACGGAGTGGCTTAACAACACACTCCGTCACCGACTATCCTACACCTCGGGGACAATTCCAAGAAGACACAATTAGATACAAACAACAATTCCAATTGCACTTCAAAAAGTTGTTTTCCAAATTTTCTTGCAATGGTCTGGAAATAGCACAAAAGTATCTATGAATCTAACAAGAATACTAAAATAATTAAAACTTGTATGTGCAGGTTCTTTTTGTGTGAAGTTTTCACAGTTTTTCTCGGCCATGAGATAGATTAGGTGGTGTTTTCTTGGCACCAAAAAATTCCTAGCAGGAATTTGCACACGTTCCTAGAATGCGTGCATGTTATAAGTTATGCCTATGATTAGACGGAGCTAGGGGGTCTATGTCATGGTTTACATCAAGCTCTAAGTCAACGTCTAAATCTTGATTTAGATTTATGTGGTGGTCTAGGTCATGGTCTACATCAAGCTCTAGGTCTGGTGACAAGATATTTAGAGGAATGGAACCTAATTAAATGGAAATTATGACTGTTTGCAGGCTTAAGGATTATGATATTTCAGTGCACCCAAATTAAAAGGATCGTTTGGAGGTGGAGAGATAATGAGATTGAAATGAACCATTTGGAAGCCCAGACATCATGAGATTACAATACGCCCGAGTTGAAATGAACGTTTAAGGCATAAATATGTGAAATTACAGTGCACCCTTTGGAGTGTCAGATCAGATCAGATTATGATTAGGGTTATATTCTATATTTTCTAGGAAGGGGTGGAGATCAGAAAATGTGTTGCAAAGAGAACATCATTTTCATTCATTTCATTTATAGTTTTTCTTTTGCAGTTTGTTTTCTTTTCTCATATGAATTTCCTTGAGGCTGACAAAGCATAGTAGAGTAGGTATGAGATTTGATTTCATGAATATACAAAGTAATCTTCTTTATGTTAATGGATACATCAAGATATGTGTGCAGGTTAAAGATAATGAGCAATAGAGGAAAAACTAGTCATGATAGGTTTCATTATTTTGGGCATTGTCAAGCTCTAAGTCAATGTCTAAATCTAGATCTAGTTCTATGTCATGGTCTAGGTCATTGTCTATGTCAAGCTCTTGGTCATCGTCTAAATCTATCTCTAGCTCTATGTCATGGTCTAGGTCTAGGTCATGTTATAGATGATGTTATAGGTCTATGTCTGTTGGGGGGGTAGAGAGTGAGAGAATGAGAGTATGGGAGGTCTATGTCATGGTATATGTCAATATATAGGTCAATTTATAACTCTAGATCTAGCTATATGTCATGGTCTAGGTCATGGGGGGAGATAGTGAGAGTGAGAGGAAGAGGGAAAAAATAAGGGGGGTAGAGAGTGAGAGAGTGAGAGGAATGGGGGGGGAAGAGGAAAGGGGGGTTATATAGATGAAAAGAAAGGAAGGTGGGGATAGTGGGGGAGAGACGGGGATACATGGAGCAAGAGAGTGAGGGTTATATGCAAGAGGTAAAGATGGAATGGGATAGAGATTCATTGTTTGAGAGTGTTATAAGGTGGGAGAGGAATACCAAGAAGGGGGGTTAGAGAGAAAGAGGTGGGAGAGAGAGAGAGAGTGAGACTAACAACAAGGAGAGAGAGAAATAGGTGGTATATGTAGGAGACAAAGAGGGTATATATAGTGGGATGGAGGGACAAAGGGGAAGATAAAGGAGGAGAGAGACACAAAGAAAGAGGAGGAGACTTGGAGGGG
>JASDQU010102236.1:37795-64987 GCA_032191745.1 Picea mariana
CCATTTTTCCACTATTATCACTCCATTTTTCATCTCATTTACTATTTACCAAATTTTCTTTTCCAACAACACTTTGTTGCATTTCGATTGATACACATATTAGCATGATTCATAAAGATAAAGAAAAGGATTTCTTATACTCGGTGATGCTCTCTTATGTATCTTGATAGCTTATTATTTCCAGTGAGTACATGGCTAAATTATTGCAGCAAGAAAATCAATAAGTGAAATGAATGTTGTTAACGCAAGAACCAACATCTTTTGTATTCATGGTTGTCACACAAGAACCAACCATAAGAAAATTTCACATGCTGCTACACATGTATTACATGCTATTACACATGTATTTTACATGCTGCTACACATGTATTACATGCTATTACACATGTATTTTACATGCCGCTACTCATGTATGTCAAATCCTGGAAATATTCCTTATTAAAAAGACATCATCAATCAAAGCCATAGTTTAAATGCCAAAAGTTCTTCAGAAGATCCATGCATGGTTGCATGAGGACATGCAACAAGTTGAGTTGGGGGGTATGTTGGGCCTTAGAAATGTCTTATTTTCATCCGCCTTTCCCTTCATTATTCCTTACATGTCATCGTCCCATTAACCTTCCATCATACCATTTTCATAAATATATGTGGGTTTCACCTTATTATTTTCCATTGTATTCATTTTAGTATTATAAGTGAATTTATGATTAAATCTTAGAAAAATGACATATTTTCATTATATATCAAGGTTGGATGAGTTTGATGATGTGTACAAGCATATGTGAAGATTTCGACAAAGTCAAATATTACCACCTAGCCTCAAATTCGAATTTCATCTTCAAGCTTTGAAGATTTGAAGAATATTTGGGACAATCATTCAAGAATATTTCCACCTAACATCTATGATCTTGGTGGAGCCAGAGGGATAATTCATTCTGGAACCAAAGTGTATCCTAGATAGGAAAGAGACCCCTCTCAGGAAAAGAACCATTGCACAGTTCAAGGTGCAGTGGAAACTTGATCCCGATGAAGCTACATGGGAACTAGAGGATGCCATGAAACATGCATACCCATTTTTGTTCACTACTATATATAGAGTTTTCATGGAAAATAGAACATTGAGAGAAGTATTCCTTTAAGGGGGAGAGGATTGATGTAACACCCATGTTTCTCCATTCTTTAAATGTAATTATTATCATGACCAAAAATATAGGCATGCATGTTATGTGATCACTGAAAGACAATGGACCTTTGATTAATTATGTAATGTAAATATTTGGTTATTAATACAATAGAGAGATGTTGAACTATTGTTGAAGGAATTTCCTTCACAATTTATGATGTCACAAGAGGAATGGTGCAAGAGCGAATCTATTGCTTGATATGACCCTATAAGGAAGTAACTTGTCAGATTAAAGAAATGCAGAACCTGAACTGTCCTCATCCCATAAATTTGATTACCATTCAAGATAGTAGTTGGGTAGTCTACTTCAAGAATCAATGAAGGAATGGGAAGATTAACCATCGAGAATATTATGACACGAACCAAAATGTCTTGGGGAAGAATAACTGAAAAGAAGGGATAGAGGATAGTAAGGGAGGGCGGAGACAGATAGACACATGGTTGGGGGAAGCCTGAGCATGAGATAAGAGAAGGATGAACTTTTTGGTTTGAGATAAGAGAAACAAAAAGGCAGAAGGACTATATGCTCCATGAAAAACTTGTTTAAAAACCATATATATCCTCTCATGGAATCGTATCCTCGCTCGGGGGTGGATGTCTATAGTGGTGACTGGTGAAAATTTTCCTATGGTTGGGTGGAGAATCACATGCCCTTCAGTAGTTCCCAGTGTCTTATAATTTCAAGATAAGTAACTTAATTATCTTTGTGTGTTGTTTGGAAATTATGTATGGTTGAATGGTCAGTATGGGGATCATGGATATGAATACATAACTTGTGAGCTTGATTGTGTATTTTTGGAGATGGCCTTGTGTTTGTATGAAATATATCTGCATGGGAAGTCTTGTGTCCTTGAGTACAAGAAGTCTTTTTATTTAGTAAAGTAGCTAAAAGTATCATTTTTTTGTGAAAACCTTGAATTTGTGAATAAGTATGTTCGATTGAGTATGAAAATAACTCAAGTCCCTATTATGTTTAAGTTGAGAGATGAACCCAAATCTCGGTGTGATTGTATATGATATGGTGATATTTTGTGTGTGTATGTGTGTGCACCTCTATAGTGCAGTATTGGGATCCTTACAATGAGTGAATAATTTTGGGGTACGACGAAATAGAGGCACACTAGGTAGGAAATAGAATTTCTTGGACCCAGGCGAGAGTTATCAAAAAACTCATAAGTATTGAAAAGGACTGGCGAAAACCCTCATGAAATTTAGCTAAGTCTTGGATTGAACTGTTAAGCCTAAGAAATAACCTTGTTTTTCATTGTAGGATCGTGATCATAAATTTGGCATGGTGGTTAGATATACACCCTTCATCAATATAGGGGTAGGATTAAATCTCGACCGTCAATTTGGAAAGATAATAGATCCTAACCGTCTATCGTAGGGTGCAATTCAGGGTAAAACACAGAGGCAAGATCCAACGTGGAGACTCCGAGGTGAGATCTGGAACCTTGATCAAAGAAAGGGTATATTTGATTTGAGCTTTTGATTTGTGGTAAATGCCCAAAATTCTCCTTGGCAAGTGATAAATCCTTTGTGCGCCTCCGATGGGTCATAGCCATTGATTTGGTGAAGAAATAAGATTCATCCATTCATTGATGTAGAGGCGAGACTTGGGCTAGAATAGATCTTGGTTGTCGATCTGGAGAGATAAAATTATCCTAGTCGTTCTTCAGAGGACGTCGTTTAGATTTAGTTACAGACCTTGATGAAATGAACTTCAAAGGAGGGACTCTAAGGACATATCTAGACAGTTGATCGAACATAAGAAAGATCTAATCCTATTCATTCATCACAGGATGTCATTCAAAGTAAGTTACAGTCTCGAAGGAAATGCACTCCAAAGGAGGGACCCTTAAGGATGATCTCGACCATTGATCAAAACCCAAGCAATATCTAATCCTAGTCGTTCATCGTAGGATATTGTTTGTAATAAGTTTTTTGTCTTAGATGAAATGCACTCCGAAGGAAGATCTGGATTGTTGATCTGTCGATATCAAAGGATATCTTAGATGCAATAATGATCGTTGATATGTCAAGATCAAAGGAGATTCGAGATGAAATCATGACCTTTTATTTTTCAAGATCAAAGGAGATCCAAGATGAAATCATGACCATTGATCTCTCGAGATCAAAGAAAATCCAATATGCAATCATGATCATTGATATATTGGGATTGGAGGATATATGGATCATCGATCTATAAATATTAGAGGGACTCAACAGATGTTTTGGATTGTTGATATTTAGTTAAGGGCTCAAGTGGATGACATGGACAGTTTCATGTGTCGAGCATAGAAGGTGCCACATGACATAGTGATTTGGCACTTTTAGGTGAGCTTCCGTGGGAAATATGAATGCCATGTGTCAGGTGGCGATGGTGCCATGCGTCATGTAGAGATGATGTCACGTGTCAAGAGGATTTTTCACATGTAGGTGAACATCCAAGAAGATCTGGTTCATTCGTCGGAGTTTGAAAGGTTGGAAAGGTTGTGTGTCAACCAAAAATTCCATCGTCGATGAAGGCTTCAACGATATGATGAGAGTCATTGATCATAAGTAGGTCGGAGTTAATATCCAAAGTGGATTTCTGAAGAGCCTTTGATAGGACATAGAATGGGAAATGGCATCACAAGTGATGTGGCATGCCAACACAATAACCAGTTGGTTCCTGGGGTGACATGTGTCACCTTTTTATTGGTCAGAGGAATCCAGAATGGGCCCAGATGGCTAATATTCCCTTAGGTTTTGAATCATAACCTAAATTGTTGTAACTTACGCTCGAGAGATATTAGCCATATGTTGGCAAAGCATCGAAGAGGGTTTGGAGAGGAAATTTGATGACGATATGGGTCTGAGGACTGTTGAGAACCATTGATCTCGTTGGAGAGGTGGAAATGATGAGATCAGGACCGTCGATGTATCATCGATGAAATTTGAAATGTTGGCAAGGCTACGTTTCAGAGAAATAATGAGAGTCATTGAATTTCGTAAGAGCGTGGCGAGGCGACAATCGTCAATCTATGGTTGGTCCCACACAATCAATGTAAGAGTTGGTTAGGATGGGAAATAACCTCCCTTCTAGTTGGGATCACCGACATAGTTATATTCATTGGATGCTTGGCCCTAGGACTGTAGGATCTTATCATTGATATATCTTGACCATACGTCGATTTCGTCGGAAGAGATGACAATGAGATCTAGATCGTCATATATAGATGTGTCATCATCAGGGCACAAGAGGATGAAAGAGTGGGTGTTAAATTTTTTGTAACTTAGATTTTATGACTCACCTAATTTTGATTGATGATCAGCGTGAGGACCTTCATATCTAAGATAGGCCTGATTAATGGATTGTTGTCAAAACTTTTGGTTGGGGTCTTTGCAATCCATGGGAATAAAATCTTGACAACAATGACATGAGGTTTTGTGGGATCAGAACCATGGATCGAAGAACCATGTGGAAAGAACCATGTTGGAGCCATGATTGTGCCATGTCATATGACACATGGGATATGAAACCACATGGATGCTACGTGGTAGTGGGGTGTAACTTGGTTGATGAGGGCCAAGAACTTTGGAAGGACATAACTTTTGACTCCAAGATGGGATTTTGGAATACTTACAGTCGTTGGAAATATATTAATGATTTGGAGACATTGGTTCCCTCAAGTGTAGACCTCAATATGTCTAAGAAGAAGTGAAATTTTAATACCACATCCATTAAAGGTACTTAAGGGGTTGGGTATGTTATAGGTTCCTCCTGTGAAGAACTAAATTCAATCATTTAAATTTAGGGTTTTGGGGATAGTAGTACCCCCATGTAGGATTCGAGTGACCCTGTGTATCATTCCTATGGTGATTCTGATTGGAAAGTATAGCCATATATTTTCATTATTATATTGTCTTACCAAGAGTTTTGTGTATTCTTCTTTCCAGCCATCAAACTCTGCAACTTGTGTTACGCCCAAGAAGTGTTGAATACCTACCTATTGCAGGAAATTTGTTTCATACTTCCATGTGTCATCTTCTATTCCCCACATAGTGAAATTATACCAATGTCATGACCAATCAATTTCTTCTACTCTAGTGCCACGAATAGTTTGCATGCGAGCTTCCATCTCAGTTCCACCTACTCTGTCAACTTCAAATTTTTTATTGGTTCCACTAGGGAGTATGCGACCTAGCCTCTCATCATTGGTATAACTATAATTTTCTGCTAATTGGGTTGAGATTTATAATTATGAAGTTGTGGATTCAAACGCGTGAATGCAATTTCTATGATTTAATTACTCGGGTGCTTAGGTGTGAATAATAGTAAATCAAATTCATATTCCTCTTCTATATTTATAGGCGGAATATAGAGGGATGACAATAATTGGATCAATGGTTCCATAGATTCACATGCATCAAGAGTTATGTTAGGCATTAATTATTTTTGATGTGAAGGGACAACTTTGTCGACGGCATGGTGGTGGTCGAACGCGTCCCGCTGGGAATTAATTTCATGAACATACTCTTGATGGCCAGTTGTTCCAACTGAGTCGATATTATTCTTTCGGGAATTTCACCCAACTTAGTCGAATTTTATTGATTTACTTTCTCGATTAATCTAGTCGGGTCAGTTCTTCTGGGAAATCAGATATCTTAGGTCAAATCGTTCACCCAAGTAGATTGTCCTTCTTTTGTCGACTTGATGGTTGTTTGATTTTATAAAACCATGTTCTCTTCATTGAATTGTTTGAAAGTAATATTTCTTTCTTGAATTATGATTTTCATTCTCGCTTGAGTTTAATTTTATTTCTCATTGGATTTATAGAGTTCACACTTGCTTGATTGATGGGTTTTACATTCGAATAGATGAATTATTTCTCTTCTGCTTGATTAACTGGTCTGATTATTTAGGAGATGACACAAATATTTCCTTGGTGCCGAATTTGTGTTAGGTTTATGTTTTTATTCTTTGAATGACTTGAGTGATGACCAAGGACCCTATTATCTTCTCATGTTTGAATATGGTAGGATTGAATGAATTCTTTTGGTGGTTCGAGTCAGTCATACAACTTGTAGTCCCCAAACCGTTTTGTACCTAATTCTAATAACCAACTTGTTTATTTATTTTCTTAATTTATTCCTTAATCTTTCATTACTTTTATTACTTGTCTTAGTTTTCTTTTATTTCATTTTTTTCTTTTCTTTTCAACTTCAACCTAGGCCACCCTAAAGGGTTTTTGACCTACTCAGATTCTACTGGCACCCCCGAAGAGGTTTTCACCAGCAGGTCATGAGACTGTTACATATTGTACTTCTCTAAATGGGCCCCATTGACTAATTTTTTAAATGGGTGCCCTTGCAAGGTCCTTAGTTGTAATTCTCCTAACGATCAGATGTCCTCAACCATGTAAGGACCCAACCAAGAAGTTTATATATTTTGAGGATTTCACTTTATCTAACTATCATATAGTAATACCAAATATCTTACGTTTCCATTTTTATTTTTAATGTGTCGGTCATGCCAAGCGTTCTACTGGTTCTTTTAAGATTCTTGATGATGTTGTGCAAGAATCCTTTCCTCGTCTAGTTGATTTAGTTGGTAGAATCATTGTCTTCTATTGAGAATATGGTCAAATTCAAGGACATAAGATATCCTTCATGTGTTTGCACAAAGGTGTAATGGAATTACAACTTATTGACCATAGACTATCTTAAATGGTGTTTGGACAATCAATCTTTTATATGTTTTTCTATAATCCCACAATATTGTTGGAACCTTATCATCCAAATATTCCCTATCAAGTCCACATATTTTTCTTAGTCCTTTATGCAATGTTTTATTGAACAACTCGACTGCTCCATTGGCTTGTGGATGATAGGAAGTTCTATTCATGTGATTGATCATGAACATTTTAAGTAGTACCTCAATTGTACTATTAATAAAATGATTTCCTTGATCGTTGATTCATGTAAAAAGGAAGCTAAATATGGTTACTATATTTTCATAAATAAATTTGGTGGTCATTTCCTTTGCATAATTTTGAACTGGTTCTGCCTCTACCCATCTGTTAGGTATTCAACTATTGTGATGATGCATTTCACCCCAATTATTTTTTCTCTTTTTGGGAAGGGACTAACAAAGTCGATAGCCAAAATTTCAAACGGTAAACTAGGATTTACTTAATGTAAATACATTTCATTTTTTCATAGAGGTTGACTCATCGTATGACATGTGTCACACTTCTTCACTTGTTCTTGACAATCCTTGTGTAAGGTCAACCACCAAATATCATCTTGTAGAATATTTTTGGCTATCGTGTCAACTTGGAAATGACCTCCTACTAGGCTTTCATGTGCTTCATTGATCATATCCTCACATTCATTTTCCAGTGCACATGTTTGTTGAATATTGTCAATGTCTATTTTGTAGAGATATACATTCATGAGTGTGAATAGTGTTTCTTTTAATGTTAGGATATTTATTTTGTTGGTTGGGAGATCATCTCAGGACTTCCCTTCTAAAATAATTGTGATTTATTTGAGTTTCTTGGGGGCTGCTTCGATGTAGAATACATGTGTGTCTGATAAGTTGTCTTATATCCTAGTCAAATATTCACCTATCTCAAGTCAGGATAGATGGTATGGGCCAACATTCTTCTTTCCAAGTCAGACGACTACTTCGAATTCAAACTCTTGGAACAATAATAGCCATCGATAAATTTTCCCTTGATGGACCATTTTATTTACTAAATACTTAAGTGTCTGATTGTCCGTGAATAAGATAAATGGATTTGCCAATAATTAATGTTGGAATTTTTGAAGGGAGAAAGTCATGGCTAGATCCTCTCACTCTGTTATCCAATAATTTCTTTCGACTTTATTCAATTTTTGACTTGCGTATGTGCTTGGGTGATTGACCATGCCATCATATGGTTGGGCTATGACTATGCCAACAACAACGTTAGAGGCATCCACAAGGACATGAAATTTTCATGACTATTCTGGAAATCTTAGGATAGGTGCTTTTACCACTTTTATTTTTAAGAGATCAAAATATTCATTGCATTCTTGGCTCCATTGGAACTCTGCTTCTTTATTTAATTGCTTGTTGATGGGGAAAGTTATGTCAGAGTAATGTCAAATGCATTTTTTGTAATAATTGGTATGCCCAAGGAAGATTTTTATTTTCTTTTGATTAATTGGTGGTTGCAAGTCGAGAATAACCTTGATCTTGGCCATGTCAACCTTGATTCCATATTCACATACAATATAACCCAACATAATTCCTATAGGTGTGGCAAAGATGCATTTTTTGATATTCAAAGATAAGTGAATTTTTCTACATCTTTCCAACATCATTCTTAACCATTGGATGTGATATCTCAATAGGATATAGATGGTCCAATAATTGAAGTACACAACCATCATTTTGTAAATGTGTTTTTGAAATTCTTTTACCACTATCCCATAAAATATTGTTGGGGCATTCTTGAGCTCAAATGGCATTATTATGTATTCAAATAACCCAAATTCTTAAAAAAATGTTGTTTTATCCTGATCTTCTTTTTCAATAGGGACTTGTTTGTATCCTGAGAAGCCATTGATGAAATAATAGCATTCGTTCCCCGTGAATTCATTAATAAAATCATCAGTGAATGGTGTTGGGAATGGATAAGTGACTGTAATATTGTTCAATCCTTAGAAGTTGACACATATTATAATTTTCTTGGGGTCATGCTTTTTAGGTTGCAAGACCATCGAACTTGCCCACTCTGATTTGTCAATAGGATAAATGATGCTAGCATCTAGCATTGATTGTATATCTTTCTAGAATATGGGATTATATTTATGTGCCAACTTATATGACCATGTTTTGATGGGCTTGGCTCCAAGGATGAGGTCAATTTTCATCTCCCCCATATATTGTACCAAAATTTTACCAAACCTTTCAGGTATTTATAGTCGTGTGCAAAAACATCATGATATTATCTCAGTAGGTCGACTATTTATGTGGTTTTCTTGTCAAACCAATAGTCTCCTATTATATCCATTTTTGGTAGACCATCTATTGAGATGTCGAAATCCTTAGTTTTTATTTTGCATCCATCCAATCAGGTTCTTTAGATTCATCTAGTTGGATTTCTCCCTATACAACTCTATTATAGCTTAATAAGGGAAGTCGGGATTTTTTATGTCTTCATTTTTTTCTTTTTCTTCCTTGGAAATTGAGTAGACAGTTTTTACAAAGTAATTTACTTTAGAAGGAATTTTCTTCCATCAAAATCCTTTCCTTGGAAAACTTATGTTCTCCATGTCTATTCATCAATTTGTTACACTTCCTAGACTTTGTGCCAACACCAAATTGCAAGTCTAAGTCGATCCCATGTCGACTTTGGTTTTTCCTCTCTTCTGGATCTCATCAGGATTTGGGTTTTCAAGAAAAAAATTTATTTCTTTTGTTGCCTCTTGCAAGAGTTCCTCCTCGAGTATGAATTCAAATTATTTGATGAAGTTCTCTTCAATTTCATTCCAATCGAATGTGTCACCAAATGCTTCTTCAATTTTATACCACTTGTTTGGTATATCATCCAAAGTATTCAGGAACATGTGTGGCCACACCCTTTCATTTGGTATCCTACTTCTCTCCATTCATTCTCATATTGGTGAATGTGAGCAACTGGTTCAAAACCAGGTTTTAAGGTCATAATGTCGACATTTGTTGACAATTTCTTCCAGCCAAATATTTCCACAAAGTGTATGACTGAATGTTTCAGTGCATATTCACACGACCCCAATGGGGGGGATATATGGGCCTAAATGTACATGTAATGTAATGTGTAAATGCATATGTAATAGGGTCGGCCTAGTGATAAAGGGGCCTCATGTGCAAGTGTGAATAGTTATAAATAAGAGATCATGTATTCATTATTGAGATGGGAATTGGAAGTATGAAAGGTATTTTCTTATTTGGAGGGGGTTCCCCTATTCTTTAAGGATTTATTGTGTAACTTATCTATATTGGTGTTTTTCTCCACATTTACATTCTGTACATGGTGTGAACTTCTGTAATTTTATGATATTTTGAGTATTTGGATCATAACATTTGGTATCAAAGCTTAAGGTCTTGGGGTTTCACTACTACATCTGAGACACCTTGGAATTTTTGCTATAAATTTTTTTATACAGTGTTTCAGAAGGAAATACTTAAAGGATATTTATTAGACGGATCCAGTTATGTGGGGTTTAAATTTCACCTCCTGAGACCTTATACTTTTGGAGATATATCTTGTGTAATATAGGGTTTGGGAATCATCCTGAATTTTGTCATCTCAGAATGTTCACTATAAAAATTTTATGTAACATTTCAGATCCTGAAATCCATAGGACACTCCCAGAAATTATCAAGGTATCTGTGATAAAAATCTCATCTTCTAGGTCATCGTAATTTTGTATATACACCATGTGTAATATAGGGTAGTTGACTAGTCCTATTGACTGGTCTCAAACATGTGTTTCGAGTAAAACACACATAACTTATTCATACATCATCCAAATTGAGTGAGACCAGTTGCATTAAAAATTGGACAGGCCATAGTATTTATGGTAAAATTTTCAAAATTATATATCAATTACTATGCACGAGGCACATTGTACAATTGATCTCTACCAGAAAGGAAAACAATCAGCAAGGTGTGGGGAAGTTATCATAACTTCCACTTGGCACATCCAATTTTGGTCAAACCTATAGAATTGTAGAGAAGAAATTTCATAGTAATACAGATCTCAATTTCAGACTAAGAAGGTCTGAAATTTCAGAGATACATCATAAGTAAGCTTAGTCAGAAGGACAGACTCCAAATCAGGGTTTCAAAGGTATGTTCACTTAAAACTATTATAAATTTTGATTGGAATATCTGATTGAGCTGATTCAAAATCCATTGAAAAGATAAAACATAGAAGAGCATATTGGAACACATATTACAACTATTTGATATTTTTATCCTTAATATATTGACGTTGTGATTTGAGGGTTGGGATTAGACCTCAATTAAGAATCAATGGAGATACCTAAATTTACAGGAGATGAAGATAAATATGAAAACAATCCTATAGAATGGATGAGGTTGGTAAAAGAATATCATATGAATCCTACGAAGGCAAGAGATTATTTTTTTGATGAATCTTGGAAGTGGTGAATGAGTGTTGATCAAAATACTAGATGGCATTGCACATGGGAAGAATTTGAAAAAGTCTTCTTAGATAAATGGATTAGGGATACAAAAATGGAGGAAATGAATAGAATTCAAGAGGAATTAAAAGAGGAAAAGGAAGAGATTAAGAAGAAGGGTGAGGAGATATCTAATATAATATCCCTTAATGAATCACTCATTAAGGAGGTTAAGAACCTAAATCAAGAAAAGACTAGAAAAGGCAAGTGGGAAAAAGATGAATCAAGAGAAGATTTGAAAAGAAAGATGAAGAGATATGTAGATTATGAAGCCATAATAAAAAAATATTAGATGAGGCTAAGATATTAAAAGTAGGAAAGAAGAATTTTCAAAATAAAGAAGAAAGAAGAATCTTGGATGAAGAATATACCAAAATACTACAAGAGGAAATTTGCAAGAAGGTTGAGGAATCCTTAAATACGGATGAGGTAAAGTCAGAAATGAAAACTAGAATTGAAAAAGAACGTTAGATTTTGTTAGATGGGATCACATTGTAGCTTCAAAAGGAGAAAGAAGACAAGATTCAAGAAGGTCAATATAAGATACTTTAAGAAGTTGAAATCCATCTATAGGATGTACATTCCAAATATGATGGTATTATCTCAAAGGATAGAGTAATCAAATGCCAAGAAAATATGATCAAGGTTTCCATTGTCGCTGAAAAGAAGATAGATGAAATGCATGTGCAGAGTGAAGGAAGACCATCAAATGTGAAACAATATCGACACCCTCATTACCAAGAAACAATTCAAGGAAGACAAGAAGGACAATATAAACATTATGAAGGAATAAGATGGAATACTTGTCAATATTAATGGAACAAGGGATCACCAAACTACTCTTCAACAAGCTATTATCAGAGACCAACAACAACTACAAATTGGAGAAGCTTCAACAAAATTACATGGAATCAAAGGAAAGAAAATTATTCAACAACTAGACACCAAGGATTAAGACTGAAAAGAATTTATTTTGGATGAATAGATCATCAACAATGTAATGAAGAAAGAAGGAACATAAAAAAATCATATTACTTGGTTCCATCACATGTGAATCCTTTAAATGCAACGCTTTGAGGACAAAGATTTTTGAAGGAGGGTACTATGTTATGACCCAAAGGGTGCATATATATGGCTAAATGTATATGATGTGACCCCAAGGGGAGGCATATATGGGCCTAAATGTACATGTAATTTGTAAATACATATGTAATAGTTGGATTACTGAGAGGGGGGGTGAATCAGTAATAGAGAAATTTATTCCTTTTTAACCATATAATCCAAGTGTTATATCAATGAAGAATTATCATCCAATAACTGCAGAGTAAATAAGCAATGAACAAATGAACAAGCATACACATACACAGTACACCAGTGTTTTACGTGGAAGCCCAAATCAGGAGAAAACCACGGAATTTTTTTTCTTATATGTCTTGAAGAATTGTATTCATTGGAAGCACCAACTTCCTTTGTTTTCCAGCTGCATCTGGAAGGAGTCTCCAACCCCCTCTCTTCTCAGGCTACAACCTAAGGGAAGCTCCAACTCCCCAATTCTCTGGCTACAACTAGAAGGAGGCTACAACCCCCTATGTTCTCCGGCTACAACCGGAAGGTGGCTACAACCATCTGATCTTGCCCCGTACTGCCACCCTGAAGTAGAAGTAGAATGATGGAACCACTGTCAACCTGTCACTATGAGATATACCGCTATAAACCTGTACCAATAAATCTGAACCATGCATCAACCTATACCTCAACCTGTACCAAATAACCTGTAATCAACCTGTACCATAAAAAATTGCATCCAACCATGAACCAAGTATGTAACAATCATTTTTAAACTACTCATCAACTATGACTCATCAATATGTACCAACATCATCAACTATACACCTCATGTATGTGCCAACTCATCAACTACTTGTCTCAACCATGTACTCAACATGTACCTTAACCAAAATCCCTCATCAATTTCATCATCCAAAGATGATTTGTAGCTCTATAATAGAACTGGTGTATATGATCACATTCCTACAAACTATTCTTATCTTCAACAACAAGAGACTAGCATTTTCATCAAACTTTTCTTTAGTCTCACATGCCTAGTTTTGGATTAGTCAACAACCCTAACTTGAAGTACTCATAACTTTGTACCTGTAATGTATAAAGATCTGAAACTGATACACATTGTTCTTCAGTGTGTTTTATGAAATTCCTTCAGGTTTCACTACTTGGAACCTCTCAAAAAAGGAGTAATAGCAAAAACGGCATACCTTGTTGAATTATGACTTATTCTAGAGAGTGACCTTGTAGAGAGTTCCCCGCACGGAATGTTTTTTGAAGTGATCTGAAACTATTACATAGAATACTAAAAAATGTAACCTAACCAACACAATTGGTTTCACTAAATTTGGATATGTTATGAAAAAGTTATGGCATTTTTACCTGAAACACTTTTTTTTGACTAGTTTCAAGACTAGCCACAAACCCTATTTTCCACGGAGTGTAAATCCAAAAATACAATGACCCACAAGTTGAATTTTTTACCACAAATACTTGGATATTTTTTCTCATTCTAATATCAATTTCATGGTCTGAATCATTATAGAAAAAAATTTATAGCAAAAATGGTGACATGACCTGCAAATAACATACCTTAGAAAGCACCATCAAAATAATTAATCCTTCCTTGCATTTCGGCCTTCATTTCTTCACCTTCCCTCAAAATTTTGGCTTAGATATCCTTGGTTACCTCCAACACCTATATATATTCAATATGCTCAAGTGTGATTAAAATTAGAGAGCCTTGCTTCTTATTTATACTCTCCAAGTAGCTTCCTTAAAAACATCTTCTAGGTCACTTGGCCCCACTTTCCTTATTTTAGGGTTAACCCACTTCTAATTTCTCCATTAAATTTATTATTGAAATAATTTATTTTGTATTCACTTTGAATTATAATACACTCATTACTTCACTTTATTATTTACCTTTTATAATCTCTTAAACCACTTTGACTAGTTTGATCTTTTGGGGCTTCTAGATGACATATGAGGGTCCTCCAACTTCATCAGGCCATAACTCTCAAACCGTGAGGAGTTATGTGACATTCCACATACCACCAGAAATGGAATGAAATGTAATTTCCATATAGAATAGTATTATTAGAAAATATATCATAAATCATACTATTATCCATCAAACAAACTTGGGTCCATCACCCAAACCTGGGGTCTCCAACTTCTCATGGCCATAACTCTCTAACTGTGAGGAGTTATGTGACGTTCCACATACCATAGAAAATAGAATGACAAGAAATATCCATATAGGATAGTTTACCTGAAAATTTAATTGTTCTTCATCTCATTATTCCACAATTAAGCATGGGTTCTCTTACTCCGCAAAGCATCTTCTCGTGAGGTCTTTCACCATAAGGGGACCACTTTGGAGTTCATCCATATTTACTTCTTATCAACCATGACAAGACAATAATGAGTCATATTTACATCAAACAATATTGGGTCCATTACCCAAACCTTTGTGTTGCGGGGCTTTCTTCAAGGGTTGACATCAATGACAACCAACCTTAATCAACAATCTCCCCCTTTGGAATTGATGGAAACACTCTGATGCAATACTGAAATCATATCACTCATGTTCCCCCTGGAACCATGCCTCTATCCTCTGTATCTAATAAATTTTCCTCTGTCCTCTGCATCTGATAAATTTCTTCCCCCTGGAACCATGCCTCTGTCATCTGCATCTGATACATCTCTCCCCCTTTGTCATCAATGGAAAAGGTATATTTCCATCCGGGGTTGCTCTCCCTGAATGAACTGTCCTCTTATAGTGCTTCCTCGTGTACATCTAAGACATATAAGATAAGCATTCAAAAAGCATTAATTTTGGAGTAGAAATAACTCCAAGTCTTTGGTGAAGATATTCAATGGCTTCCCATGGAAGTGGTTTTGTAAAGATGTCTTCCACTTGTTCTTTTTTGCCCACATACTCAACTCTGATGTTGTTTTCTACAACCTGTTCCCATAGAAATTGATACTTGATTGGAATGTTCTTCATCTTGGAGTGCATCATCGGGTTTTTTGAGATACTGATGGCACTTGTATTATCACAATATATTGGAATGGGCTCATCATATTCAACCTGTTTATCTGTCAAATTTTGTTTCATCCAAATAACCTGTGTACAACATATTGTTGCTGCAATATACTCTACATCGGCTGTAGATAGAGATATTGATGATTGTTTCTTTCTTAGCCATGATACCAAACACGCACCTAAGTAGAACACTTCTCCACTAGTGCTTCGTCGGTCATCAATACAACCTGCCCAATCTGCATCTGTGTAGGTAATAAGTGATAGATATTTTCCTTTTGGATACCATAATCCAAACTCTTTTGTTCCTTTGAGATATCTGAAAATCCTCTTTACTGCTAATACATGTGATTCCTTTCGTGTTGCTTGAAATCATTCCACCTGTCCAACTGCTTGCATTACATCTGGTTTGGATGTTGTCACATATAGTAGGCTGCCAATCATTGACCTGTATTGCCTCTGATCTGTAGACTTCGAATCATCATCTTTCCTCAACTTACAATTGGTTTTCATGGGAGTGATAACTGGTTTGCAATCTTCCATTCCAAACCTCTTTAGCATTTCTTTGATATACTTGGTTTGAGAAATAAAAATTCCTTAGTTGCTTTGACATATATGAAGTCCCAAAAAGAAGGATAGTTCTCCAAGTAACGACATTTCAAATTCATTATGCATGTCTTTTGCAAATTTCTAGCTTAACCTGTCATCATCACTACCAAAAATAATATCATCAACATAAACTTCAATTAATAAAATATTACCTTGACTTACCTTGATGTAGAGGTTGTTGTCTGCACTTCCTTTTCTGAACCCTTCCTGATGTAGATACTTATCCAATCTGGACTACCATGCTCTAGGAGCCTATTTTAGACCATACAAGGCCTTCTTTAATTTACATACATAGTCTGTGTTCTCTGACAGCTGAAATCCTTCTAGTTGTTCAATGTAGAAAATTTGATTTTATGTCCATCTAATATACTTTAACATTTTTTAAACATGCATAAGCCAAAAGTAAACAGATTGCTTCCATTCTAACAACTGGGGCAAATGTCTCTTCAAAGTCGATTCCTTCAATCTGTGCATATCCTTTACATACCAATCTAGCTTTGTTCCTTGTAACATGTCCATCTTCATTCAATTTATTCCTGAAAACCCATTTTGTGTCATTCACATTCTTATTCTTTGGTCTTTGAACCAATTCCCAAGTGTAGTTTTTCTCTATTTGATCCAATTCTTCATCCATGGCCTTATTCCAAAATTCATCCTTGTTAGCTTCTTCAAAACAGTTTGGTTCAATTGTAGATAAGAGTGCTAGGTGTGTTTGTTCTGGTGAATGGATTTTTCTTCTAGTCTCAACTCATGCATCTTTGTTTACAATAATCTTATCTGAAGGATGATTCTTCTGTACTCGTTTTCTAGGTGTCTTTGGAGATACTTTCTAAACTTGTTCTTTTGCTTCTGTCGGATTCTCTTCATCTTCATCTTCCTCTTCTACTTCTTTTTCATCTTCTTCTTCGAAAATTTGTTCCATTGATTTGTTTTCTTCTTCCTTTAATTATGGTCTATCTGTTTCATCAATTGTTACGTTGATGCTTTCCACAACTTTGTTTAATATTAGATTGTAACACGTGTATGTTTTCCTTGTACTTGAGTAACCAACAAGTATTCCTTTGTCCACATGAGAGTCAAACTTTCTCATTCTACCATCTTCTCTTTTGATGTAGCATTTGCTTTCAAAAACTCTGAAGTGCTTCACATTTGTTGGTCTTCCTTTCCATAGCTCGTAGGGAGTTTTATCAGTGTTTTTTCTGAGCATTACTGTGTTTTGAAGGTGAATTGTTGTATGCACTGCCTATGTCCAAAATATATCTGTCAATTTGGAATCCATTAGCATTGTTCGAGCCATTTCTTGTATTGTCCTGTTCTTTCTTTCAACAAATCCATTCTGTTGAAGTGTCCTAGCAACGAAGAATTGTCTTTTTATTCCATGATTGCTACAGTAGTCCATAAATTCCTTTGAAGTGAACTATCCTCCATTATTAGATCTCAAACATTTGATTCTTGAATCCATCTCATTTTTCAACCATTTCCTTGTAGATCTTGAAGTTTTCAAAAGTTTTTGACTTGTTCTTGAGAAAGAAAACTGCAGTCATTCTTGTATAATCATCAACTAATAATATAAATTATTTTTCACCTTTTAAGCCATTTGTTGTAGTTAGTCCAACTAGATCAGTGTGCACAATTTCTAGTGGTCTTGTTGTTGAATATTCCTTTGATTTGAACCTAGTCTTTGTTTGCTTTCCTTGTTGACAATGCTTGCATAAAGTGTTGGTTGGTTTCATGATCTGGGGCATTTCTCTGACTGCTTCTCTTTTGTTGACTTTGACAAGGTTATCAAAATGCATGTGGCCCATTCTTCTATGCCATATCCAACTTTAATCTTTCTTTCCTAGACAACACTTTTCATTTCCAATTTCACTTAACACATATATGTTGTTTGAAGTTCTTGCAGCTGTACCAACCAATTTCCCTGAACCTTCCTTTTTTATCTCACACTTTTCTGAATCGAAAGTAATTTTATGACCTTGGTCACATATTTGACTCACACTTAAAAGATTATGTTTCATATCTTCTACCAATAGAACATTTTGTGCCTTTTTATTCTTTTTCTCAATTCGGATTGTGCCTTCTCCAATGATTTTGGATGAATTATCATTTCCGAAGGAGACTGATCCATTTTTTTCTTTTAGTAATGTAAGAAATTTTTCTTTATCACATGTCATGTGTTTTGAACATCCACTGTCAACATACCAACTGTGTTTCTTGTGCTTAGCTTGTAGAGTGATTGTGCATTCTTCACTGTTATATTGATCTTGCTTTCTTATCCATGCCATTTTCTGAGGTTCTTGTCTGTGACTCTTGTTATTCTGTTGAGGTTATTTAGGAGGGACTGCCATTCTACAATCCTTGGACATGTGTCCAAAATTGTTACATTTGTAACATTCCACTTCAGTGCTCAAAGATTCAAACCTCTTGTAAATTATTCTTTGTGTGTCACTAGGTCTCCTTGAATAATCCCTTTGTGTATAACTCTCAAAGTTGTTACTATTCCATTTGTTATCTCTGCAATTCACAGCTTTATGTCCAAAATTATTACATGCATAACATAAACCAAAAAATATAGTTTGATACCTGGGAGTTGAAGATCTTCTGAAAGGAGGTGCTCTTATGAATCCTTCTTCTTCTTTAGGCCTATCTGTCTGTTGTTGATTCTAAAATCTGAATCTTCTTGGTGGAGGAGTGTCCCTGTAATCTTCCTTGTATATCTTCCTATCCTCTTTGATTGTTTCTGCATAACTCCTTGGATTTGTTTCTTGCTTTTTTGTTTTGGAGCTTGATCCCTTTTCTATTTGATTATATCCAAGTCTGGACTTGTCAAGATGAGATTTTTTACTGTTGATAATGTCATCCAAAACTTTTGAACTATTCTACATATTTTTCTTTTGAAAATCCTTTCTTAGTGTGACAACCTCTACTTCCAAGTTTCCAATGATCTTGTCATTTTATTCTAGTTGTTCTTTGAGTGCTTCTTCAATTCTTTAATCTTCTTCTATTTGAACCTTCAATTTTGTGATCATTTGTTCTAGTTCTCGAGTATCCTTTTTATTGTCTGGTTATGCTTGTAGTTTCTTTTTTTTCTTATTTTCTCTTCTAATAACTTCTATGGCACACATTAATTCTTCTCGATAGTCAACTTCTGTCTCTTCAATTTCTTCTTCGACTTCTTCACATCATTCTTTGGCTTCTTCATATTCTTCTTCTGATTCTTCTTTGTTAGAGTCTTTTACTGCCATGAATAGAACTCTTCCTGTCTCATTGTCACTGGCTTCATCTTCATCTGATGATGAGATGTCTTCTTTGGTGTATAAGATTTTCTTGAAAACTTTCTTTGTAGTTATTTTGCCTTTATATGTGTGTTTTCCTTTTGAGTAACCTTCACCATTTCTCTTTTTCTTATGAAGACATTTGTTAGCAAAATGACCAATACCATTACAATTAAAACAAATTAAAGGGAGCTTACCTCTATACCTACCATTGGTTCCCTTGTTCAATCTTTTGATGAAGTTGGCCACTTCTTCATCATATTCTGAGGCGTCACTGCTGCTGCTATATTCTTCTTGTTCCTTTTTATTTTTCTTTGATATTTTGGATGCCTTGAAGGCTGCTTCTTTTACATCTAGATTTTCCTACTCAGTTCTCATTTCATATGCTGTGAAGATTCCATGTAGTTCATCTATTCTTATTGAGTCCAGATCCGATCTTTCTTCTAGTGTTGATATCTTAGGGTTGAATCTCATAGAAAGAGATCTTAGTATATTTTGAACAATTACAGATTCTTCAATTTCTTCTCCCAATACTATGATTGCATTCACTGTTTCATCGAATCGCAAGAAGTAGGTTGTGATATCTTTATCTTCCTTCATTTTTAGTTGTTTGAACTGACCTCTATAAGCCTGAAGCTTTGCTTATTTGAATTTTGTATCTCCTTCATAAATATTTTGAAGCTTGTCCCAAATCTCTTTAGCGAATTTACAGTGTGCAACTTTGGTGAATATTGTATCACTGAGACCATTCAAAAGTGCATTTGTGGCTTTGGAATTATTCTCACCAAGTTTTACTACTTTTTCATTTGTTGGTGGAACTGTTGGTGTTGTGTATCCTCCACAATTGATTGCCAAACTTGAAATCCCTTGTATATATGTCCTCATCCTTATGCTCCAAAAAGAATACTTCTGTCCATCAAACTGTGGTATTCCATTTTTATATGAGTTGGTACTCTCCATGATCTACCTTTCAAAGGTTAAACTGATTTCTGAAGGAACCTGCTCTGATACCAATTATTGGATTACTAAGAGGGGGAGTGAATTAATAATAGAGCAATTTAATCCTTTTTAACCATATAATCCAAGTGTTATATCAATGAAACATTATCATCCAATAACTGCAGATTAAACAATAGCGCAGACCTATCGGTGCTCAGGCCGAGATCTGCTCTCAGGATCGTTCAGACTCTCCCTTGAGCCAAAGTGGATCCTTCAATTCTCTGCTAGAATCTGCAATTTATTGATCCACAGGTCCTTTTCGCAACTTGCAATCTCGCGAGTTCACGAGTCATGACTCCCGACTCTTCCTTTCTCAAATCCGCAATACACAAGATCGTGAAGTGGGTATAGCCCTTTCTTCTGTCAGTGCCCTCCTTGAGCGACCACTGGCTAGGCTAAGCGCTAGCACTTCTTGCCTCTCGCACCTTCGTGAGTTCAAAGGTCCAACCTTGGCGCATTTCTTTCCCGAACCCCTGAGAGGCGAGGTTGAATTTTCTCCTCTCGTTCTCGCTACTCACGACTTCGCGAGTCGAGGGGTCGAGCTCACGTACTCTTATTTCCCAAGTCCCTGAGATGCGAGAGGTCAATGGGGTGTTGAATCCTCCCTAAAAGTGACGTGTGTCTGCTGGTTTGATTCCCGGGCCCACAGTGCAGTTCTACCACATGTCCCCTTCGTGCCTCAGCTCTCGACACTTCGCGACTTTTGGAATCGAAAGTAACTCCTCTCAACCTCCGAACCCCCGAACATGTGAAATGTGATGGGGTCCCTGATTCAACAGTCCTCCCGTAACCTGGATCCGATGGCTATCCTCACTCCTCGCGATTTCACCTTTCACGACTTGGAGCACCCGATCTTTGGGCTCTCACCCAACGAACCTCCAAGTTCGCGAGATCCCTAGATCTCTACCACCTATCCTCCTCCTAACAGACGATTATGATTTTCTTGTGGTTTCACAACTTTAGAAATTTCAGGACAAGAGTCTCGACCTCTTACCCTCTGATATGCCGAAATGAAAAATTTTGACATGTCATCAACGCAGGTCCCACAAGGAACTTCTCGCCTTTTGGAGTTCTCGGACTTCGCAACTTCGTGAATCCGGATGCTGTACTCTCGGATATCCGACTCACGAAACCTTAAAAATGGTCAACCAAGGTTTGACCTCTGTGTCAGTGAGTATGCCACCTATCCACTCTCATATGGATGGTCCTGATTCTCTTCGCAAGTTCACCACTCGCGAAGTTGACAGACTTCCCTTTCTGACCTCCGATGTCCAAATCCCCGATACAGGTGATCTCGCGACACGTGTCCTTCCAACAAAACAGCTCAGATGCTCTCGCTATTTTGGGACTTCACGCCTCACGAACTCACGAGTATTGATGCAAAGATTTCGACCCTTCAACTCATGAAACCCCGAAATGCGATTTACGTGGGCGATCCAAAGACCCTTGTTGATTCGGATCCTACGGTTCTATCCTCCCGAGATTTACACTCGACGAATGCTTTCGTAACTCCCCTACTCCTCTGCAAGATCTGACGGCTTCTGGGACTTTGTGAATCCTCCACGAAGGATTCTGACCATCAAATTCCTCCTTGACGATTTCTACGAAATGAACACGGTATCTCCTTTCGGAACTTGTCCTCTTGCAAAACACCTTCACTATGCCTCCTTCTGCCAATTCAAGGCACTGCCTCTTCCGAGCTTTTATCATGACCTAGAGTCTTCAAAAAGACTCCTGCACGCACTCCTTGCGGCGATTCATCAAATACTTTCGAGTATTCAAATTCTTTGACTCCGCACTCTTTGCGACAGCAGTCTTTCAACAAATTCACTCAGGTTGCAAACACTGAGACTTCGCTCAGCCTGCGCACTCCTTACATGACTCTTATGCTTAACTTGCACTTCTGCTAGAATGAGAACAAGGTTATCTCTCCTGAGCTTTCAGATACAAGCTCTGATTTCTATCAACGCACACCTTGCAGACAATATCACTGCACTCCTTGTAGGAAAACTCTTGCTCAGACAGAGAAAAAATTGAAACTCATTCCTTAATCTCCCTCTCTTTAGATTTCAGACATTCAACATGAAATCATACATTCACGCATCAAAGCAAATGCATAACAGAGAGTAAACAATCATGAGCATAACATTCAATCATGCATACACAGAAAGTATTTTAACGCCATGATTCTGAATCAAGCTTCATATATTAATCTCAGAACTTCTGTACATGGGGTTAACTCTACACAGCTCTCTGCTTCTGCTCTCCTATGCTCTCTTCTCATAATTCTGCTAATTGTTACAATAATACAAGGGAGGGTGTCTATATTCATTTTCCCTCTAGCTTCTAAAACTATCTAATCTGAGAATTCAAAGCTACCTACCTACATTCATTAACTTAAATGCCTCTTAGTCCTTCAGATGAGAGCGGGATTCTCAAGGTCTTATCACAGTCTACAAGTATGCCCCTTATTTAATTGTTTCATTTACATTTAGTGTATCGAACCTCAAAAACATTCAAACAGTTCATCATGTGCCAAAATGTGTTGGTGCTTGTCCCCACTCTCGCTTGATGTTGGCGATGCTCCTGCATCATAGTCCCTCGCTTGAAAATTTTCATGGGCTCCTGTCCATGAGCTCTCGCACGATCTGTCCATACTTTTGGATTTCTTCTTCATTCTCCCAGCTGGCATCTTCAACTTGATTTCCCTTCCACTTGACCAAGTATTCAAAGTATTCCTTTCTCCTGGTCCTCTTGCTAACTCTTTTGTCTAGTATGCTTTCCATCTGTGGCTTCTCTGCAACTGGCATCTGTTTTGTCCACTGAACCTCTGGTTGTTCATCACTTGTTCCTGCTTCCTTAGCTTTGTATGGGTACAAATCTGAGGCATTGAATATCAATAAATTCCGATCCCATCGGGTAATTCAATCTCATAAGCATTTGCCCCAAATTTCTTCAAGACCTTACATGGTCCGATTTTCTTCATCTTCAGTTTGTTATATGTCCCCTTCGGGAATCTTTCCTTTCTCAGATGTGCCAAAATCAAATCACCAACCTCAAATTTAATTTGTCTCCTGTGTTGATCTTCTCTGTGCTTATACTCTTGGCTCGAGTTCTGTAATCGTTCCTTCACATGGTTGTGAAGTTCCTTCATTGCTTTTGCGAAATCCTCTACACTAGCACTCCTAGTTGCATTATGTTTTGAATCTCTCAATTCTGAAACTCCTCTTGGCTGCATCCCATAAACAATCTAGAATGGACTCTTCCCTATGCTTCTGTTGATTGAATCATTATAACCAAATTCCACCTATGGCAGAATATTATCCCACTRACTATGGTGTTCTATCACCAAGCTCCTCAGCAAGTCTCCCAAACTTTTGTTCACAACTTCTGTCTATCCATCTGTCTGAGGATGATAAGATGAACTGAACAACAAGTTGGTTCCCATCTTTTTCCATAAGGTTCTCTAGAAGTGTACCATGAACTTGGTGTCTCGATCCGAAACTATGCTCCTTGGTAAGCCGTGAAGTCGAATGACTTATTTGAAAAACAGATTCGCAATGTGAGTTGTGTCACTGGTTTTCTGACACGGTATAAAGTGTGCCATCTTAGAAAATCTATCCACCACCACAAAGATTTAACCAAGCCCTCTTTTTGTTCTTGGCAGCCCCAATATCAAGTCCATTCTTACTACATCCCACGGCATGTCAGGTATGGGTAACGGTTGATATAATCCTGCATTATGCCTCTTTCCTTTTGAATGTTGACAAATTATGCATCTGTCTAAAAATATTTTGACGTCTGCTCTCATTCCTGGCCAAAAAAATGACTCCTTTAACTTTGAGAACGTCTTGTTATGACCGAAATGTCCGGCCAATCCTCCGCTATGTTTCTCCTTCAGAAAATTCTCCCTCATGGAGCATTTTGGAATACAAAGTTGATTACTCTTAAACAGTTATCCTTCCTGGATCAGGTATTCTATCCATTGGCTTCTGTCCCTGAGAATTGGATTCTCAGCTGCTTCATATGCCTCTTTAAAATATGGATCATCTCTGTACATGTCCCTGAGATCATCAAAACCCAGTGTTTTGACTCTGAACTCTTGCAACAACAAACATTTCTTGCTCAAAGCATCAGCAACTTTGTTAGCAATTCCAGAAATATGCTTAGTTACAAAAGTAAAGTTCTGCATGTATTCAACCCATTTTGCATGTCTTTGATTCAACTTCTCCTGTTGAGTCACAAAGTGCAAAGCATGATTGTCACTGTATAAGACAAACTCCTTCAAGATTAAGTAATGTCTCCATTTCTTCAATGCCTGAATAATAGCATAGAACTCCTTGTCATACGTGGATTATTTCACTTTCGCTTCATTCAGCTTCTCGCTGAAGTATGCTATCGGCCTGTCTTCTTGGCTCAAGACCGCTCATATTGCAAATCCACTTGCATCACATTTTACCTTAAATGTCTTTTTGAAATCCAACAACACCAAAATTGGTTGTTCCGTGATTTTCCTTTTCAACAAATTGAAGCTTTTCTCAGCCTCTTCTGTCCAGTGAAAAGACTTACATCTCTTCTTCACTGTGTCCATCATTGGTGCACTAATTCCACTGAAATTCCTGATGAACTTCCAGTAGAAACTAGCCAATCCATGAAAACTTCTCACCTCAAATATACTCTTTAGTGATGGCCAATTCTTAATTACCTCCACCTTATCTGGATCCATCCTCAACTTATCTGCAGAAATAACAAACCCCAAATAAATGGGCTTTGTCTTCATGAATGAGGATTTCTTCATGTTTATCAGCAGCTTCTCTTGCTGTAGCTTCTTCATTACTGTAGCCAAATGTTTCAGATGCTCTGCCTCTGTTTTACTGAAAATTAGTATGTCATCAAGATACACAATGACAAATTTTCCGATGAAATCCTTCAGGACTTCGTTCATCAACCTCATGAATGTACTTGGCGCATTCGTTAAGCCAAACAGCATAAAAATCCATTCATACAACCCTTTGTTAGTCTTGAAGGTTGTCTTCCATTCATCACCTTCTCTCATACGAATCTGGTGATATCCACTTTTCAAATCAATCTTCGAAAAAAAATTGGCCCCACTCAAGAAATCCATCAAATCATCCATTCTTGACAATGGGAATCTATACCTGATGGTTATCTTGTTAATTTCCCTTGAGTCTGTACACATCCTCCAGCCTCCATCTTTCTTCGAACTGAGTACTGTCGGAACATCACACAGACTCAAGCTTTCTCTAACCAACCCTTTGTCCATTAAATCCTAGACCTATCTTTTGACTTCTTCATTCTCCTGCAATGTCAATATGTACGCTTCCTTGTTTGGTAAACTAGCTCCAGGTATGAGATCAATATGATGACTCACACTTCTAATCAATGGAAACAAACGAGGTAGTTCATCCACTACTATATCAACAAACTCTTCCAACAGTTTTTGAACCTCTTCTAGTAAATCATCTACCCTTGTACTGGTTAAAACAATTTTAGGTTTTCTGACCACAATGAATTGCGGTTCCTCCTTCTTCTTAACCTCTATAAGAATTTCCTTCCCACTCATGAGAAGTACAGTGTTTCTTACTTCAGGTTTCACCTCTTTATCCTTGATTGGAAGCAACATGTGAGTTCTCCCATTCTTCTCTAGGGTGTATGTGTTCTTCCTCCCATCATGAATCACATTTCTGTCATATTTCCATGGTCTACCCAGCAATAGATGACAAACATCCATGGGAATGTGTAATGACCCTTAATTATTAAGATGGTTAATTTAATAATAATCCTAAAGATTATCTAAATTGTATTTATATCATAAAATAATATTTCTAATTGGATATTATTAAATAGTGTACATGAGGGTTAATGAATGATTAATTATTAAGTGAGTCATTAATTGATTAAGTATTAAATTAATGGTTAAAAATAAAATATAATGTTAAATGGGGTTACGTATCCCATAGGGGGATAACGTGACCAATAYGTAAAAGGGAAACATTTAAATAAGGGATAAGGCAAATAAATAAGGGATAAGGCAATTAATAGGGGATAAGGGTAATAAAGAGTTAGGTGGGAGTAAATGTGCGGGGCGGTGAAGGAGGAATAAGGGAGGTGGAGAAGGATTATGAGGGGGAGATTCATTCATTCGAGGGAGAGGGAGAAGAGAATTCTACGAGAGGGGAAGCTTGGAGGATTGGAGAGTGAAATTTTACAGTGGAATTTACAGTGCACCGGGGGGCTGAAGAGGTTTTGGGCTCGGAGGGCTAGGACATCCATTGATGCCCTAGGGCTAGGCATACTACTCGGTAGGGTGGCTGGTTTTGGGGTGTCCTAAGGAGCAGGTTCAAGCGAAGGGAGCAAGCTGCTGCGGATAGCATCAGAGTGAGGTATGTAAATTCAAATTCAGGGATTGTTTACCTAGATTTATTACTTACTGCCGAATACAGCGTAAGTGTTGAGATAATTTGAATAATTTGAAAAGTTTACTTCTTTGTAAAGCTCATAGAAATTAGAAATTAAGTAATTATGTAGAAATTTAAATGTTAACACAAATCGGGTTACTACATCTGGTATTAGAGCCATAGGTTTGAAATCTGGGCCTAAAGGGCCAAAACTCCAAGCTCAAATTGCCCTCCGCTCAACCTGCAAACAACTCCAAGCCCTAGCTCCAGTCCCGCCTGCAAACCAAACGAAACGCACTATTAATTGGTCTTTACAGCTCAAGTCGGGATATCCTGTACAAACAGAGGGAAACAATGCCAACATTACAGAT
>JASDQU010102236.1:73873-84820 GCA_032191745.1 Picea mariana
GTCCTCATATGGACGAGGCTTCTTCTCTTTTGGAAAAACTTCAACTTCCAAAAGGTTATCGTAAGCTTTCCTCCGACCCATCATTGGTTGATGGACTGGTCAATCCGGTTCCATCCCCGGTCAGTCTGGTTGATCAGGTGGTCAATCTAGTTTCCTCCTCGATTGAACCACAAACCCAAGTAGTTGATCCAGTTCTGTCATCGATCAGCCTCACTCTTCATCAAAAGAGTGACACCAAAGTGGTCGATCTGTTTCCACCCGTCGACCCCATTCTTCCCTTGGAGAATGAAACTCAAGTGGTCGATTCAGTTTCGCCGTCAATCTATCCCATTCCTCCATTGAGGAATGCTGAAGTGACTGATCCAGTCCCTCCCTCGGTCAGTCCCACTCTTCCTCTGAAGAGTGCCAAAGTGGTCTATCCAAGTCTACCATTGGTTGATCCGATCCAATCATCGGTCGATCCTACTCTCCTTCTAGAGAGTAAACCCGATACTGCCCATGTTTTTCTCATTAATACAGACTCTACTGTACCGGGGGGCATTCCTCCTTCTCCTGCGAAACCCCCTCCAAGTACTGAAGCCATCCTTTTTGATTGGGGTGTGCTAACTGGACCTCATCTTCCCTCCCACATTCCTTTCCAGATTACAGTACAGGTTTTTGGTTGGGACGTTTCTCAAATGCTGATAGATGAAGGTGCGTCCGTTAGTATTTTGTCTTCTGTTTCTTGGTACACTTTGGGTTGTCCGCAGCTTGCACCGGTTACACAGAATCTGTTAGCTTTTAACAAAAGAGCTAGTCAACCTTTAGGGATCCTTCCTCAGTTTCCTGTAACTTTGGGAAGTAAAACTGTCTTTATCGATGTCATGGTAGTCTGAGACCCCTTGGATTTTTCTTTACTTCTTGGGTGGGATTATGTCTATGCTATGAAAGCTCTTGTATCCACCCTTTTCCATGTGATATCTTTCCCTCACGATGGAAGAATTGTGACTGTTGATCAACTTTCATTCATCGGCTCTGACTGGGTTACCTCCCTAAGTGGTTCCTATATGCAAATAGTATCGGCCCCTTTGCATGTCAATTATGTGGCGTTGTCTCCCATGACCTCAAATTTCGATGATTTGGATCCGATAGTTGACATGGTGATCTCCTCGGTAGGGTTATTGGAGCCTGATCTCCTTACCCCTATCACGACCCTCGACATGTGTCCTTTCTTGAGTGATTATCTTCCATCCAACGAAGATCTTCTGGAGGCCATGACAACGTTTTATCCATTGACATGGTACCCTTCCAGAGCATTATCCTCTTGGAAGCCATGATCCGGATGAAACCACGACCATAGTTTCTCTTCTCTGTGGCAAGCTCGTTAAAACAATGAAACAGAGGCCTTGAGCATAGTTTTCCTCTCTGTAGAAAGCTCGTTAAAAAATGAAACGACAATCTGGGGATCGAACCCAGAACCCTGAGCATAGTTCTTTTCCTGTGTCAAGCTCGTTAAAAAATGAAACAGTCATCTCTCTTGAACCTTCATTTCATCCACCTGTATCCTTTTTCTCCATCTAGCACAAAAATTGGTGACAACCTCAAAGTCGGTGAATGAATTGAATCTTGGGGGGCATGTCTCCATCGTTTGATGATCATTCTGGAGCTAAGCCACCATCTTTCAAGCTGGGGGCATACCGAGCTTAGTCTTTGTTCTTTCTCGTGCTCGTAAATACATGAGAATGCAACTGGGTAAACTTTTATCTCTTTTTCAGACTCGTACGGATACACGAACACATGAAAAAGGAACCCCAATGGAGTCATCTTTAAACTCTTTTCAGACTCTCTAAATATGAAAATATTGTCGAGTGATCTTGCTTCCTTTAAAGCTCGTTAAAAGGTTTGAAATGGCGTCTTTGGAGCGATAGTTTATCTCTTTTTCGGTCTCGTTAGACTACTGTACGAAAAAGGAACCGAGAGAGTTCTCTTTTAAGTGTTTTTCCAAACTCTATAATCCTGAAAAACCTTCGAGTTTTCTATATTTGGACTCACTAAAGCACACATCGACAGGCCCATACGGGATTGAACCCTTACTTCTTACAGTTCGTTAAACAAAGTAAGAGGAACTTACCGAAGGTGATTTATATCGAGCATGTGTTATCCTCCTCGAGCTCATTAAATAAAAAAGAGGTACTCGTCTATCTGGATGGGGGAAAAATTGAAAGGAGCAAGCCAAGCAGTCTCTTGAGAACATCATCCAACACTTCTTAGAGTTTCCCTTGAACACGACACTTTGTCATTTGCACATATCATAATCTGTAGAACCTCTGCACTAAGCCAATCCTTTGAGTCCCTTTCACTCCTTTGGGTCACCCGACACAAGTCACTGTATCCACTGCATAAGTGTTGGTCCATGCCATGTTTTGCAATTGTGCCTTAGTGTTCAAGGGAAGTATCTGCTTCTGGAGTTAGCCATTCCAAATATCTTGCCTCAAAACCTGTGTCAGTCCATGTTCATTTGATCTACCAATTACATATCTATGTCTGTTTCATGTCGTTGATGGGGGATACATCAAGGCCCTCTCTCGACGAGTCTATTCCTGTCGACTTCAACACATTATCCGAGAATCAGACTTAGAAACTAGTTAGTACTTTGGGACCTGCATGCCTCAATGGAAGGCCTCCTCACATTTGAAAGTAGGTTTACATCATTGACCTATGATCGAATGATTCCACGGATGTTCGACCTCATCTCATCTATTCACATTTGCTGGAATGTACTAGGGTACCTTGGGAATCATTGACATTAATGGTGATTTCCCTCACACTTGTTAATGGTTCACACCATTGACTGGTAGTCAAGTGGTTTCTGCCATGTTCGACATCAAGAAATCTATTCGCATGGTTAGAATTGTACCATGTTGAAATTAGTAAGAAGACCCTAGGTTGAGTAACCACTTTGATATATGCTTTGTCCAGGCTGTGAAGGAGTTTCTATTGGATAAAGAACACATACACTGTTACATAGATCCACTTTGTATTGGTCGTGGCTATGTCTTGTCATCTCGTAGATCCACTGTGTAATCTTCATGGCTACGATTAGTCCGAGTCATCAGAGTATAGATCCACATTGTATATTTGGTGGCTATACCTTTTTTATCAATACAATTATGGATCCGCAGTGTATTTTATGGCGGCCATGTCATGCAAGTCTTGATCACCCAAGCATAGGTATGCCTCGCTTGGGTTTTGAAACATGTCATGATATTTGTTGGATGTTTGTGTGCAGCTTCCGTCAGGTTCTCCGAGTCTATAACCTTGCTTGAACATCTACAAAGCATTTCAGTTATCAATTCGCATCTTTTAACTTCATACTTTGGGGGGAAATCTGTTACACGTCAAAATTACTCAACTGGATAAGTGTCGCATGTTCCTCTCAATTGTCGTAAGTGTTGCATCTTCCTTACAACTTTCGCAAGTGTCACAAGTTGTTCACAAGTGTCGCAATTATTGTTCAAGCATACTGCCACAATGACGACACTAAGGAGGCACTTAAAACATCTCATACATTTGATTTGGAGAAGGGAAACTGGTTAACTGAATTCAAGGAACTCTTAACACCTGAGAAGAGCTCTTAAACAAAGGTTTTGAGGGTGAGCGCTCCCCTACATCATATTTAGGAGCGCTGGCACTCCCCTATAAGGTCTAAGGGAGCGTTATAACGCTCATCTGCCCCTCTGAAGGAGCGCTATCCACCTTTGGAGCGCTGGCACTTCCCTCAAGCTTCCTAGGGAGCGCTATAGCGCTCTGATGCCCATTTTGAGGGAGCGCTTCCTAATCTAAGGTAGTAGTTGGCCCGTTGAGGAGAATAAGGGGAGGATATTTCAAGTTTAGAAGGCAGTTGCATTTGAATTCTTGGTTCTATCAGGAGATCCCTGATCTAAGGAGGGATTTCCTCAACTTGTTCTAAAGATAACTCAAGAGGTTAAGCTCCTCTTAGCCTATATAAGCAAGCTCTATGATGGTGAAAAGGGGGAAGAATTGCTAGCATGAAACCTATGATCTCATAGGAAACACACAGTCAGCCAAAGGAGAGTGATCAGTGAAGCTGATGTCATCCAGGTTGTGGATCTTTCGAGAAAGGGTTAGATGAAGGGGACTTGACGAAGCTATCGCATTCGCATCTACGATTGTAAGTATTGCTGTCGTTATTCTCATTAATATGACACGCTTGGCCTGTTTCTTTCTAGTTTGTGTCTGATCTTACATGAACTTATCATTGATAGATAGATCTATTTTCAAGCTAATATCAATAGAGTAGGAAGCGGTCGTATCTTGTTTGTCTACAGAACTCGTCGAGGATCAAAAGGATTGAAGCTCAACTCGGAGCATGCAGGGACAAACGTCGATAAAGAGGTACTTATGTTCTCCTTCCTTCTCATGTGTTAGTTTGTATAGATTTGAAAGGAATTCAGTGGTCACGTTAAGCATTTTCTATCTTAGAGTTAAGGTCAAGCTCTTTGAGGCAATCTACTTGTCCGCAGGGAGATTTTCCTACAACAAGAACAACCCTGATCGACCTGTTGCTTCATGTGGTTTTTAGCCATGATTTTTTTTTATTTGAGAGTATGGAGAATGGTCATGCGAGATGTAATATTGCGTTCAACTTACCAAACCTTGGAGACACCTGAAATGTATGGAAGAACCGATGGTGGGTTTTTTCCGTAGAATGCTTCAAAGGGAGTCATGCGAGTAGCCGTATGAGAAATTCCATCTTGGGGATTGTAACATCCCTGACCACCGCAGTCTACGACATGTCACCTAACCCAAGTATTTTAACGTACCCAAACTCCCCCTAAGTCTCGTTACCACCTTATCCATGCTTTGAACAACCAAACTGTAACAATCGCAACTTACCATTGAGTAATGTTACAATAAGAGTAAACTACACAGAGTCTACTTTAATTTCAGTCAATACAATATCACTTGTAGTAATGCACTCGAACAAATCCCGAGTCACACCACACAACTTATAACAATGAAATAAACAATTTATTTCAATACCACCTTAAGAAGCAAAATAAATCATATATGTGCACACTATCATATTGGTCCCACAACACAACCACAAGTTCCAACTTATTAGTATACATAGGTTACCACCCTGTACACTCAACCACTCAATCTTCTTCTTTTCGTCTCATAACCAACATCACCAGGTTAACATAGCAGGCCAAACGAACCATATTAGTTATATCCATGCATATCTACAAATAGACGGTATATGCATCATACTTATAGGTGAAAGCATCATTGAACATGGTAACAAAAAATACTTATATGCAATGACATACAATAATTTAACCCATATCAAACATAGATAAACAATCACATAATAGACAAGACAAACACATAAAGAACACTAATCTTTTATAAAAAACACCAACTGCAACTTTGACTCAGACGTTCCTCCCAACCATAGACAATGTTTCTCATAAGCATTTAGCAACAGGTCCCCCTCGAGTTGGGGCTCAACTCCACCATAGAAAACATGGTCCTAGCGACAATCTATGCTCTAAAACTCAATAGAATTGCTCAGTCCTAGGTGACCACTGCTGCAACTAGTATTCAGTCCCTCATTCCCCACGCACCTTTCACGCCCAAGGAAGTGTGCCCCTTCTCTTCTCACCAGTCCATCGGATGTCCCACTCCCATTTCCAGGGTTACCAACAACAGTTCGAACAGGAAGTATTCGAGCCCTATGACTAGTTCCTAGCGCACTAGGAAACAATTCTCATCAATACTCTCACCTGTAGAATATTCTCACGGGTCTAGAAACCATTCCACAAAATCCAGTCTCTCACTCAAAGAGATTTATGGCAGTCTTCCAACCCAACTTATTTTACAATGAAACTCTAGAGACAACCCCATAACTCCCTACAAGCTTCTCTAGAAGATAAGGTAATAATCAGATTCTCTATACAGTACGACCCCTTTCTACTCACCAAAGATTGCAACATGAATAATAATTGTAATTCCACCCCAAAATTTACTAAGGCCAACAATATATAGTGCATGCCTTCTGTTTGACACTTGTCACCTCCAAAAGTAGCTTTAATCCACTTGGTGACTCATTCCATACCCTTGGGAACTTAGGATAAAACATATCCTCATTACACCTTTCCAAAAATATTATTAAAATATTCCCCAAGACTTACGAATCACCCCCTTTTCCCTTTTCTGGTGGAGTAGTCCCCCCATGTCTTTTTTTCTGAGTCAGTTAGTATGTAGCAATGCAATATTATATTAATATTCATGATTGTATTTACATGGATAGGTGCACTAGCCCATCTACATTCAGGCTCACCAACCTCATAATCATATAGGTTTCCCCACTTCAAAACATACACATTCATTTTCATACACTAACCTAAGTAAGCACAACAAAGTGAAATGTGTGCACTTATGTAGGTGCAGGTAACACTTAGACTGTGCACACCTTGTCCTTGTTAACACTTTTCCGTGCATTGCTCTAATGCACGCAACACCCCAAAACCAGGGGTCCTTGGCTGACCAACCTAATCTTCATTACATTTATACTTAGTACCAATTAACTCACTAGCCTATATGTACAGTTACAAAGGGTTTTGGATCAGGGACACTACAATCCCCTCCCTCTTATTTATGCACTGTCCTCAGTGCATTGTATATACATGTACATACAAAATTTTCAAACATCATAAAAGAGATGAGGATACTATGCTCACATAGCATACTCGCGTTTCCAGGTTGCATCCTCAGGACCATACCAGGTCCATAAGACCTTTACCAGCTCCATGACTCGATTCTGGAGTTGTTTGACCTTTCGATTCAATATGAAAACCGATCGCACTCGAAATCCTCCTTCTGGCTCCACCTGAATCACATTCCAATTAATGACATGATTAGCATAAGGTACATATTTCTGAAGAAATGAAATATGGAAAACATTATGAATGCATAAGGATGCAGGCAATGCAAGCATATAAGCAACAAGAAAAATCCTTTCAAGGATTTCAAATGGTCCAAAATAGAGCACTGCTAATTTAGAACACTTTCCCAAGTTCACAGAACTGCGCATGGCCTTCACTTTCATAAAAACACAGTCACCCACTCCAAATTTCTTATGGGTTCTGCCTTTATATGTGCATCTTTTCTGGCTGTCTTGGGCAGCCTTTAATTTCTTCCTTATATTTACCATCTTCTCCTCCATTTCCCTGAGAAAATCTGGCCCAACTACTTCATGGTCTGTTGGGTTATCCCAACTTACATGCATGTTCTATTTTCTACCATAAAGTGCTTCAAATGAGCACATCTTTAAGGATTCTTGATACCCATTGTTTTAAGCAAACTCTACCAAATGAAGGTAGTCTTCCCACTTGGATATATTTTCCATCACATACATCCTCAACATGTCTTCAATCACTCAATTTACCCTCTTAGTCTGACCATCGATCTCAGGGTGATATGCTATGTTGAAATTCAAACTTGTTCCAAATCCCTTGAATAACCCTTTCCAAAAGTTTGAGGTGAACTTGGAATATATATCAGATATAATTGTCTTAGGAACACCATTCAACTTAGTGACTTCATGCATTTATATCTCAACAATGTCGACCGCCTTGTGTGTTGACTTCACTGGAATAAAATGGGCATCTTTATTAAGCTTGTCCACCACCACCATAATAGAATCATGCTGCTTAAAAGTCCTAGGAAACTTAGTTATGAAATCCATAGTCACAACTTCCCACTTCCACTCAGGAATGGAAAAAGGTTGCATTATACCAACCATATGTTTGTGCTCAGCCTTGACCTTCTGACATTTGAGACATCTCACAATAAAATTTGCAGCTTTTTTTTTCATACCTAGCCAAAAGTATTGCTTCTTGACCGCAGCAATGGTCTTCTGGTAACCTAGATGTCCAACATAAGGAACCTTATTCATCTTTGAAAAAATCAGACTTTTCAACTCTTGATCGCTTGGAACATAGAATTTGCATTTGCACACAAGGATCCCATCCTCTCTTAACTCATAACCTTCAAAATTTGGTTGCGACATACCTTGCTGTAAAGTCGCACTTATATCCATATAGTGCATATATGATTTGAAAACTTCTAAAATTATGTCACCCAAATATGTCTAGTACATTATAAAGACCATAGCATACCTTTCATGTACCCTCCTGCTAAGTGCATCAACCTCTTTGTTCTCTTTTTCTCTGATATGCTTTATGTCGAAGTCATACTCACTAAGGAACTCTAACCACCTGCTTTGTATGGAATTAAATATTGGATGTCTAAACAAATACTTCAGACCAAAATGGTTTGTTCTCATCTCAAATCCCTTTCCCATGAGATAATGCTTCCACATATTCAAGGCATGCACCATAGCTTCCAACTTTAAATCATGCGTAGCATAGAGCCTTTCATGCTCTTTCAACTTCCTTGATTCGTAGCACACCACATTCCCATTCTAACTCAGGACTCCACTGAATCCTTCCTTGCATGTGTCCATGCACACAATGAATTCTGCATATGGATCAACAATTCTTAGAATTGATGCACTTGTTAACAAACTCTTCAAGTGTTGAAAACTCCTTGTGCAATATGGAGTCCACTCAAATCGTGCACCTTTATTCTACAAAGATATAATCGGATGCACAAACTGTGAGAATACTTCTATAAACCTTCTATACTATCCTGCCAATCCCATAAATGATCTGACTTCTATGACATTTCTTGGTGTTTTCCATTCCTCAATGAATTTTATCTTCTATGGGTCCATAGCTATTCCTTCTTTTGAAATAATATGACCCAAATAATGAATTTTTCGCTGAGAAAATGAACACTTGCTTACTTTTCATAAATTTGATTCTCCCTCCGCACCTACAACACCATCCTCAAGTGATTCTTGTGTTCTTCCTTAGACTTTGAGTAAATAAGAATGTCATCCAAAAATGAAATGAAAAACTTATCTAAGTAACTTTTGAAAACTCCATTAATTTAATACATGAAGACAATTGGTGCATTTGACATCCCAAAACGCACCAATGTAAACTCGTAATGACCATACCTTGTGTTGAAGGAAGTATTACTAATGTCTTCCTATTTTATTCTTATTTGGTGATAACTATATCTGAGATATATCTTGGAAAATATCCTTGTTTCCCTTAGCTGATCAAACAAGTCATCCATCCTTGGCAAAGGATACTTGTTCTTCATTGTACCTTGTTCAACTTCCCAAATTCGATACAAAGTCTCAATGTACCATCCTTCTTCTTCAAAAACAAAATGGGTGCACCCCAAGGTGACACAATTGGGATTATATACCCCTTCTTCAAAATTTATTCAAGTTGCATCTGCAACTCCTTCAGTTCTGGCGTACTCATCCTATAAGGAGTCTTGGATATAGGTGTTTCTCCCAACGTCAGATTAATAGAGAAGTCAATATCTCTTTTCAGAGGAAATATCAATATTTCTTTACAGACATCCTAAAACTCTTTCAGTACCTCACAGTCCGCCACACTCGACACTTTATCCTTGGGTGCCTCTTCCATGTGCGTTATGAATACTTGACACCCTTTTCAGTAAGTTTTCTTTAACTGTGAAGCCAAAACTTCTCTGATAGTCACAACTCTTGGAATTCCTTGAAATTATCTCAAATTTACTTTCTCCTCTAGGAAATTAAATTCCTTATTATAAGAATCCAGAATAGCATGGTGCTTATCCAACCAATCCATACCAATGAGGCAATCATACAAGCCCAAAGGTATGGTATTCAAATCAGCCTTTATGCATAGTTTGTTAATATCCAATGGACATGCCTTAACCATCTCATTGATATTCCTTTTTTCTCTTATAGCTAAATGTAGCAACCAATATTTTCCCAACTTTTTTCTCAGCAAATGGAATCTTTCCACCATCTTCGGATCTAAATAACTATGACTAGCTCTTGATTCTATTAAAATAACAATGGGTTGGCCATTAATCTTACCTTCCTCCTCGATCATGTACGATTGGAACTCAACCTTCTTGTTATCCAGCGTGACGTAAATCCTTGGAATATTTCTTCCTATATCCTCAACTGTTATATCTTGTTGTACACTGTGCACAATCCTCTCTTTATCACTTCTTTGAGGACAATCTCTGCGCATATGATTTCCGCCACAACCCCATACACCGCATAGGTTGTTTCCATGAATTTTGTTCCATTGCTTCTGATATTGTGGGCTCCTGAATAGTCGCTTGTCCTCGTGCAATATTTTTAAAAAGTGATGGATTAGCTCCCTTCTTCCTCTTCTCCACCTTACTTTTCATTATATCTTCCCAAGCCTTTTGGAAATTCAGCTTTGTCCCTTTTTTTCTCATAAAGACACTTAGCGTGCCTTATGGTCTCTTCCAATGTTTTAGGATCATCATACTGTATCTTGTCACTGATAAATGAGGGAAAACCACTCAAATATTTTTGAATCCTCACTTGTTCATCCTTGATAAAAGGCACATAGTTCAACAATTCCAAAAATCTTCTTTCGTACTTGTCAATTGCCATATTTCCAAGCTTGAGTTCAAAGAACTCCTTCATTTTCTTGTCATAGAAATGATTGGTTAAGTATTTATTTTGGAAATACCTCTTGAACTCCTCCAAGTCACTTTCTTCTCATCATTGTGGTGAAATTTCACATACTAATCCCACCACATTGATGATTTTCATTTTAATTGATAGATTGCAATTCTCCTTTCTACCTGCATAGAATAGTTATGCAGCTGGAAATACTTCCTCATACCCAAAAACCATTTCTCTGCATCTTCATCCTTCTTGTTCTCACTATCAAAGGTAGGATAATTTATTTTATTCATTTCTACCTACAAATCATCCACCCCAGTCCTTCTCTTATGTTTTCTGATAGGATATGGACTTGATCTACTACG
>JASDQU010102236.1:95195-105518 GCA_032191745.1 Picea mariana
AAAGTGGTTTAAGAGTTTTTAAAAGGTAAATAATAAAGTGAAGTGATGAGTGTATTATAATTTAAAGTGAATACAAAATAAATTATTTCAATAATAAATTTAATGGAGAAATTAGAAGTGGACCCAACCCTAAAATAAGGAAAGTGGGCCAAGTGACCTAGAAGATGTTTTTAAGGAATCTACTTGGAAAGTATAAATAAGAAGCAAGGCTCTCTCATTTGAATTACACTTGAGCATATTGAATATCTATATGTTTCTGAGGTAACCAAGGATATCTAAACCATAATTCTGAGTGAAGGTGAAGAAAAGAAGGCCGAAATGCAAGGAAGGATAAATTCTTTTGATGGTGCTTTCTAAGGTATGTTATTTATAGGTCATCTCACCATTTTCGCTATAACTTTTTCTCTATAATGATTCAGACCATGAAATTTCTATACAAGTGAGAAAAAATATCCAAGTATCTATGGTAAACAATTCATCTTGTGGGTCATCGTATTTTTGGATTTACACTCAGTGGAAAATAGGCTTTGTGGTCAGTCTTGAAACTAGTCAAAATCAGGTGTTTTGGGTAAAAACATCATAACTTCTTCATAATAGATCCAAATTAAGTGAGACAAAATGTGTTGGTTAGGGTATAGTATTTAGTATTATTCTTAACAGTTTCAGATCCATTCATCAAATATTTTGTGTGGGGAACGCTCTACAAGTTCGCTCTCTAGAATAAGCCAGAATTCAGCAAGATATGTCATTTTTTATGTAAATCCTTTTATGAGAGGTTCCAAGTAGTGACACTTGGAGGAATTCCATAAAACACACTGAAGAAAATTATGTATCAGTTTCATATCTTTATACATTACAGGTTCAAAGTTATGATTACTTCAAGTTAGGGTTTTTCACTAATCCAAAACTACGCATGTGAGACTAAAGAAAAGTTTGATGAAAATACTAGTCTCTTGTTTTTAAAGTTAAGGAAGGTTTGCAGGAATGTGATCATATACACCAGATCTATTACAGAGCTACAAATCAGATTTGGATGATGAAATTGATGAGGGATTTNCAAGTAGTTGATGATGTTGGTACATATTGATGAGTCATAGTTGATGAGTAGTTGACACATGATTGGTACATACTTGGTACATGTATGGATGCACTTGTTTAAGGTACAGGTTGATTACAGGTTGGTGCATGGTTGATACACTTGTTTATGGTACAGGTTGATTACAGGTTGAGGTACAAGTTAATGCATGGTTGATGCATGGTTCATATTTATTGGTACAGGTTTACAGTGGTATATCTCACAGTGATAGTGTGACAGTGGTTCCATCATTCTACTTCTACTTCAGGGTGGCAGGTGATCTAGGGGATCAAAATTTGCTCAAAATTCAAAGTGCTTAGAATCGCTCCAAATTGAACAAGTGCATAGGCCTCGTCGTCACGAACCCAATGCACTTCGAATGGGGTCAAATGGACATCAGATGAGTGAGATATCACGTTCTGTTCAATTTGCCAAATAGGCAAAAATTTGTTGACAGTACAATTCGTATAGTCCGTACAGGTGATGAAATGGCCAGGTCGTACGCTAACGTGGTAGATGATGACTTGTCAGGTGCTGAGTTGGTAAACAGTTGTAAGTCATGTGGATGAATCAGCTCTCGACACATGGCACATTTATGGCAAACAGTTTGGTGCCACGTGGCCCAGGTGTGGGCTGCCACGTGGCACCTTGGGTTTTGTGGTTAAAAGTTTGTGGGAGTCCATAGGAATTGACCCCGCAACCTATGGGCAGGGTTAAATCTTTGGGAAGGGTCACCCAACCAGCGCGCCCACCATATGTTTCTTAACATAACATGTTTCAAAAATTATAAGAATTGCACTATTCTATACTTCGGCACGGGTCTGAGCTGGGGCTTAGCCCCAGCCCACGATTTTGTGTATTGTTACATATGACCCTTAACAAATGTTTGTGCAGGAGTCACTCCACCATGCAAACGGTTAGCCCATGGTTTTGTGTATTGTTATATATGACCCTTGCCAAATGTTTGTGTGAGAGTCACTCCACCATGCAAACAATTAACACAAAAACGCACCGACACCTGTCACATGTATATAGACGCATGGAAATGAGCCCCTTTTGGTGTGCGGGGAATGTGGCCACATTGCCCCATGCACCCAACACCTCTGAGGTTAGGGGGCTAGGTTCCCTAACCATTCTATAGATTCGCATGTTTTGTGGGTATGTGTGGGGTGTTGGGTTTAGGTACGAAAAAATGCGCAAAGGCTAGGTTGGACACACAGAGGTACATTTTGGCGAACCAGAGACAACAAGTTTGGAGGGGAAACTTCCAAGAAGCCTATCTTCTTCAATTTTTGGCCAAATCAAGTGCCGAAAAGCCCAGCTAGGGGTTTTTGGACGTTCTAAAGCCATCTATTTGGCATTTTGAGCATTGTAAAGAATGGATTTTAGCACTTTGAGCAACTAATATAAAAGATCCATTGGGACCTGGACCAGGAGATGTAGCCTAAGAGAGGGGTGAAATCCTTTATCATTTGTTGTGTTATGTGTTTACTGTTCATTGTTATTTGTTGGTTATTATCTGCATCTTGAATGTGCAAGTTTCTCTAAAATTTTGTTTACAAACTGATCCGTTTCCCTAAGCACACTTAACTAAAACTTTGCAAAATATTTCAAGATACAAGCCTTTTTCATTTTTAGATCAAGTTGGTATCAGAGCATAGTTTTTTGAAGGCTTGATTAATTGCAAGTGTTTGTTTTCTGATGCTCACAAGGCTGAACCTCACAAGAGGAGAAGGTCAGGTTGTAGAGACAAGTTCTCAACTTTCAAGAAGAAAGACTATACTATCACCTCAAGTTTCAAGGAGGCATTCACCAAGTATGGCTCATGAAGAGAGTCATGAAAATTTTCCTTCAGAAGATAAATATCTCAGAAAGGCTTTCATGGATATGAGAGAAATGATGAAAGTCTTGATGGAAGAAAGGAATGCAAGGTTGCAAGGTGAAAGATCCAACCCTTCAGAGGACAAGGGAGACAATGGTGATAAGACTCCAAAAGGAAATGGAGGGAATGGTGATACTCCACCTCCCTCACCTCCATCTTCCACTTCTTCTACCATTTCACGATCAGCTCCAAATTCTCCAAAGGGACATGGTAAAATTCCTCCACAAATACCTTTGTTAAAGCTTGATATTAAATTTGAATTGCCAATGTACAATGGTGAGGTAAATGCTGAGAAATTAGATAACTGGATTCATTAGATTGAAGTGTATTGTAGGATACAAGGAATTCAAGATATTGAAGCTAAGATTCAGCTTTCTTCTGGTGGGAATCCAAGACTCAAGAGGACATGAAGAAACATGGTAAAATTTTATCATCTTGGAATGATTTCATTGTTGCAATTAAAAAGAAATTTTATCTATTAGCATATATGCAGAAAGCTATTATGGATTGGAAAATTTTTAGACAAGCTAAAGGGAAAAATGTGCAAAGCTTTACTCAAGAATTTAAAAGAAGATCTTTGGTTTTGGGAGTAGATTTTTCTTCTCAAGAAACTTTACTCAAATACATTGGAGCTTTACATAGTTACTTGAGACATACAATACTCATGTTTAACCCTTCAAATCTAGATGAAGTTTGTGTACAGGAAACTCATTTGAAAGCAAGAGGGAGGAATGAAACTCATGAGGGAAACAAGAAGTCTTTCATTCATGGAGACAAGGGAAAGAGGAAGTTCAAGGGAAATGGAAAAAAGAATGCTTCTATTAAGAAAGAGGGAGAAAAATTTACATGCAAGCATTGTTCAAAGGATGGCCATGATGAAGACCATTGTTGGAAACTTCATCCTGAAAATAGACCCAAAAAGTTTGGCAACCTAGGGAAGCCAAAGACTACTACAACCATACAACATGATCTAGGTTCTGATTCGAGTGATGAAACAAAAATTACAGCCATGGGTTATCAAGGTAAGGGTTCTATTGGAAGTACCGGTTCTTCAAGTAGTAGTAATCTCAATGAAACTCAACAAGAAAAAGAAAGAATATAGCTTTTTCACATAAGGGTTTCTTCAAAGCATACCAATATAGATACTCTTTTTGATATGGGATCTCAAGCAAACCTCATATCTAAAGACAGTGTCAAGAAATTAAATTTGGAAATTATTCCACATCTTAAACCATACCCTCTAGGTTGGATATGTGACAATGTTGAATTGCAGGTGACAACAAGGTGTAAACTTAGATTTGCCATCACTGCAAATTTTATAGATGAGGTAGAGCTTGATGTTATTCCTTTGGATATCTTTGGTATTGTGTTGGGAAGCCGATACTTATATGATAGGAGATCCATATTTCATCATCATGAAAACAAGTATTATTTATTTAAAAATGGAGTTGAGTACATTGTTAGAGCACATACAAAGAAGATGAATTTGTCACTTGTAAATGCGGGACAAATGAAAAGATTAGTCAACGCTAGTAATAATTTTGTCCTCTTCATGATTAAACCCAAAGATAATGTTGAAAAAAAAGTTTTCCAAGGTTGTGATGCAAAGTTGAAATCTGATTTATATGAGGTTGTTAACCAATATGATGAGATGTTTCAGGAACCAAAGGGATTACCTCCAAGAAGGGGTATCCAACATGAAATACAATTGCAACAAGATTGTCCTCTTCCAAACATTGGTATGTACAAGATGTCGGTCATGGAGAATGTTGAAATTAAAAAACAAATACAAGAATTGCTTGACAAAGGGGTCATCATGCCAAGCACATCGTCATCTGGATCTCCAATTGTCTTAGTGCCAAAGAAAGATGGTACATGGCGTATGTGTGTAGATTTCAGGGCCTTGAACAAGATTACGGTAAAGAATCATTATCCTCTTCCTAGAATTGATGATTTTCTTGATCAATTGAAAGATGCTAAGTATTTTACAAATTTGGATTTGAGAAGCAGATATCATCAGATTAGGATTGCAGAAGGAGACACATGGAAGACGGCTTTCAAAACAAAACAAGGTTTGTTTGAGTGGATGGTAATGCCTTTTGGACTTTGCAATGCTCCTACTACTTTCATGAGAGTTATGAATGATGTCTTAATGCCTTTTCTTGATGATTGTGTTATTGTCTACTTGGATGAAATCTTGATTTTTAGCAAACCTCGTGAAGATCATGTTATGCATGTAAAGAAAGTTTTAGATGTCTTGAGAAAAGAAAAGTGTTTTTTGAAGATGTCTAAATGTGAGTTTGGAAAAACCTCACTTATTTACTTGGGGCATATTGTTGGTGGAGGAGAACTGAAAATTGATCCCTCCAAGGTCAAAGTCATATTAGAGTGGCCTAAGCCCAACAATGTGATAGAGGTAAGAATTTTTTTCAGAGCAACCCAATATTGGAGAAAGTTTATTGCTAACTTTTCCTCAATTGTAGCTCCATTACATGCAGTGACAAGCATCAAACAAGTTTTCCAATGGGGAGGCAAGCAACAAAAGGCTTTTGATACTTTAAAGGAGAAAATTAGTTCAGCCCCAGTTCTTGCACTTTCAGATTTGAGTCAACCTTTTGAAATCCAAACTGATGCAAGCAATTATGCAATGGGAGAAGTCTTGTTACAACATGGTAAGCCCATTTGTTTTCATTCTGAAACTTTTAATGGTGTTGTGATTAACTATCCTACTTATTATAAGGAGTTATATGCATTGGTGAAAAGTGTGAAAAAATGGAAACATTATTTGTTGGGAAAAGAAACTATCATTCACACGGATCATCAACCATTGCAATACTTACAATCACAAACAAAGCTACAACAAGCAAGGCACTTCATATGGATGGGTTTTCTACAACAATTCCACTTGGTCATAAGGTATAAGAAGGGCATTTATAAAAAAGTTGTTGATATGCTTTCAAGGCCTATTATTAGTGCTTATTTATTCTTAAGAATAATCCTATCATACATGAGAGCTATGTTGAACAATATGCTTTAGATGTTGATTTTAAAGAAGTATATGCAACTTTGTGTCATTCTAACCATGTTGAGGAATTGGATTACCGTGTGCATGATAATCTTTTGTATCATATTGGCAAGATGTGTATTCCACAGGGTGAAAGAATCAATATAATAAGAGAATCTCATTCTTCTCTTATTGCTGGTCACTTTGGTGTAGGCAAGACGGTGGCTAATTTGAAAAGGTATTGCTATTGGCCTAAAATGAATGAAAGTGTTTCAAGATATGTTAGAGGATGTTCGTTATGAACTACAATCAAGCCTAGCAATAGAAAGTTGGGTTTGTATACTCCACTTCCAGTTCCTTCTCGTCCTTGGGAAAGCATTTCCATGGACTTTGTAGGAGGTCTACCTATGTCTAAAAAAAATCATGATTATCTTTATGTTGTGGTTGATCATTTCAGCAAAATGTGTATTTTGATGCCTTGTAAGAAGCAAGTTACAGATAAGAAAATGGCACAAATGTTCTTTCAGCATGTTTGGGTACATTTTGGGTTGCCTAAATCCATTATTTCTGATCGAGATTCTCGATTTATTGGGAACTTTTGGTCAAGTTTATGGGCACTCATGGACACCAAAATGAATAAAAGCACATCTTTTCATCCATAAACTGATGGTCAAACAGAAGTGGTTAATAGAACAATGGTGCATCTTCTTCGTGGTTATTGCAACAAGCATCCTAAACTTTGGGATGAGCATTTACACTAAATTCAACATGCTTACAACTGGGCTAAGCACTCATCAACTCAAACATTGCCATTTGAAGCATGTTTTGGCTATTTGCCCAAATCTCCTTTAGATTTTATCTTTGGGAAAGATATTGCTATTGATGGTCAGTATGACATTGATAGGGTAGAAAAGTTCATTGAACAAATTCATTTGATACATCAAATGGTACAAGAACAGTTAGAAAAGAGTCAAGCCAAGTACAAGACAAGGCATAGCAAGCATCGTGTTGATCACAGTTTCCAAGTTGGAGATGAAGTTTGGCTTTACATTAGCAAGGAGAGGCTTAAAGGAGAAGGAAAAAAACTGAAACCAATTAGATATGGGCCTTTCAAGGTTCTTGAAAAGATTGGTAACAATGCCTTTTGTTTGGATTTGCCTCCATATATGCAAATGTACGTAGTTGTCAATGTTGAGAATTTGAAATTGTATGAGACTCCTTTGATTGATGATCAAGGAGAGCATGTTTAGATTCCTTCTATAGATGATTTCTCACCAGATTATCTTACCAAACTACATGAAGACACAATCCTTGACAGGAGGATGAGAACTTCAAAATGGGGAAATGTCGAATATCTTCGAATTGGTCTTAAAGACACAAATCCAAGCAAATCCAAGTGGATTGAGGTTGGAAAGGTGAGGGAACTATACCCTCATATTCAAATAGACTGAAAGTAGTCTTTTGGAGGTCCAAAATATTTCCAATGGGTGTTATAACCCTAAATTTCACCACACATGCTTACCTGGCATCAACCCAACTCATATCCCTTCATGGCCAAAACATCTACTGAACAACCTCTTTGGAAATCCTCTTAGGTCAAGGCCCACGCACCCTAACCCATTACTGCGCACGTGTGCACGCTGGCAGGCCCACTACAGCCCGCGTGTACCTAACAAAACACAAAAATAGGAAAGTTGTCGATGGGACAAAAAGCTATGGGTCAGTTAACTGAAACTCCCAGCCATGCATGGCCGAGAATTCATCCAAAAACCTAGCTCCTTCTAGCTTATAAAAGAAAGGGTAGGGGTACCATTTGGAGGAGGTGAAAAATAGCGAAGAAACTCTGCCCATTTGCCGAATCCATTGTCCCAACCCTTTATCCTTTCCTCAAGCCAAAGGAGAATTAACGCAAAGCAGTTGGAGGACAAAAGAGGAGGAGGAGCCCAAGATCAGGATCAGGGAGCGGTGGCCGGTCTCGACTTTGATTGTAAGTTGATTCATTTTTCGAATAATAAAAGAATACTTTTCCCGTCCCAATGCATGAGTTATCTATGGTTTGTTTAATTTATGCTTAATTTCTAGCCTTCAAATAGAAAAGTAGCATGCATGCATAGTTGCTAACCTGCAATCAAAACAAACAACTATGCATGCATGCTATGTTTCTATTTGATGGTTACAAATTAAGCATAAATTAAACAAACCATAGATAACTCATGCATTGGGATGGAAAAAGTATTCTTTTATTATTCGAAAAATGAATCAACTTACAATCAAAGTCGAGACCGGCCATCGCTCCTTGATCCTGATCCTGGGCTCCTCCTCCTCTTTTGTCCTCCAACTGCTTTGCATTAATTTCTTTGGCTTGAGGAAAGGCTAAAGGGTTGGGACAATGGATTCAGCAAATGGGAAGAGTTTCTTCACTATTTTTTTCCTCCTCCAAATGGTACCCCTACCCCTTCTTTTATAGACTAGAAGGAGCTATGGTTTTGGACGAACTCTCGGCCATGCATGGCTGGGAGTTTTAGTTAACTGACCCATAGATTTTTGTCCCGTCGACAACTTTCCTATTTTTGTGTTTTGTTAGGTACACGCAGGCTGTAGTGGGCATGCCAGCATGCACATGCGCGCAGTAATGGGTTAGGGCGCATGGGCCTTGACCCAAGAGGATTTCCAAAGAGGTTGTTCAACAGATGTTTTGGCAATGAAGGGATATGAGTTGGCCTGATGCCAGGTAAGCATGAGTGGTGCAATTTAGGGTTATAACAATGGGGAGGTGTGATCTAGGGGATCAAATTTTGCTCAAAATTCAAAGTGCTCAGAATAACTCCAAATCAAACAGGTGTGTAGGCCTCATCATCACGAACCCAATGCACTTTGAATGGGGTCAAATGGACATCGGATGAGTAAGATATCACATTCTCTTCAATTTACCAAACAGACAAAAAATTGTTGACTGTACAGTCTGTACAATCGATACAGGTGATAATGTGGTAGGGACATACACTAATGTGGAAGATGATGATGTGGAAAGTGCTGAGTTGGCATATAGTTGGCAATCATGTGGATGAATCAACTTCTGAGACGTGGCACATTTATGGCAAACGGTTTGGTGCCATGTGGCACCTTGGGTTTAGTGGTTAAAAGTTTGTGGGAGTTCACAGGACTTGACCCCGTGACCTCTAGGCAAGGTTAAAGCTTTGGGAAGGGCCGCCCAACTGGCACACCCACCATATGTTTCTTAACATAACATGTTTCAAAAATTATAAGAATTGCACTATTGTATATTTCGACGCGGATCTGGGTTGGAGCTTGTCCCTAGCCTGCGATTTTGTGTATTGTTACATATGACCCTTGCCAAATGTTTGCGCAGGAGTCACTCCACCCTACAAATGGTTAGCCTGTGATTTTGTGTATTGTTATATATGACCCTTGCCAAATATTTTCACGGGAGTCACTCCACCATGCAAACGGTTAACACCAAAATGCGTCGACACTTGTCACATGTATATACACCCATGGAAATGAGCCCTTTTTGGTGCACGGGAAACGTGGCCACATGGCCCCATGCACCCAACATCTCCGAGGTTAGGGGGCTAGATTCCCTAACCATTCTAAAGATTTGTGCATTTTGCGGGTATGTGCAGAGTGTTGGGTTTAGGCATGAAAAAATGCACAGAGGTTAGGTTGGACACACAGAGGTGCATTTTGGCAAATCAGAGACAACAAGTTTGGAGGGGAAACTTCCAGGAAGCCTTTCTTCGTCGATTTTTTGCCAAATCAGGTGTCAAAAAATCCTAGCTAGGCGTTTTTGGACGTTTTGAAGCCATTGGAGCCATCTATTTGGCATTTTGAGCATTGTAAAGCATGGATTTTAGCGCTTTGAGCAACTAATATAAAAGATCCATTGGCAACTGGACCAAGAGTTGTATCCCAAGAGAGGTGTGAACTCCTTTATCATTTGTTGTGTTATGTGTTTACTGTTCACTGTTATTTGTTGGTTATTATTTTCATCTTGAATGTCCAGGTTTCTCTAAAATTTGTGTTTGCAAACTATTCCTTTTTCCTAAGCACACTTAACTAAAACTTTGCAAAATATTTCAAGATACAAGCCTTTTTCATTTTTAGATCAGCATGATGGGGTAAGGATAGGTGGTTGTAGCCACCTTCCAGTTGTAGTCGGAGAACATTGGGGGTTGTAGCCTCCTTCTAGTTGTATTCAAAGAATTGGGGAGTTGGAGCTTCCCTCAGGTTGTAGACTGATAAACTAGGAGGTTGGAGCCTCCTTCCAGTTGCAACTAGAAAACAAAGGAAGTCGGTGCTTCCAATGAATGTAATTCTTCAAGACATATAAGAAAAAGCATT
>JASDQU010102236.1:105849-116847 GCA_032191745.1 Picea mariana
CGCAGCCTACTTCTTACGAGTCAATGAAATAGTGAATGCAATCATAGGATTGGGAGAAGAAATCGAAGAATCTGTAATTGTTCAAAAGGTACTAAGATCTCTTCCTATGAGATTCAACCCTAAAATATCAGCACTAGAAGAAAGATCGGATCTAAACTCAATAAGCATGGACAAACTGCATGGAATCTTTACATCATATGAGATGAGAACTAAACAGGAAAATCCATATGTAAAAGAAGTAGCCTTCAAAGCATCCAAAAGATCAAAGCAAAAGAAAATGGAACAAGAAGAATATAGCAGTAGCAACGACGTCTCGGAAGATGATGAAGAAGCGGCCAACTTAGTCAAAAGACTGAACAAGGGAACCAATGGTAGGTACAGAGGTAAGCTTGCTTTAATTTGTTTTAATTGTGATGGTATTGGTCNAGTAGCAACGACGTCTCAGAAGATGATGAAGAAGTGGCCAACTTCGTCAAAAGATTGAAAAAGGGAACCAATGGTAGGTACATAGGTAAGCTTCCTTTAATTTATTTTAATTGTGTTGGTATTGGTCATTTTGATAACAAATGTCCTCATAAGAAAAAGAGAAATGATGAAGGTTACTAAAAGGCAGACAAACATATAAATGTAAAATAACTACAAAGAAAGTTTTCAAGAAAAAATTTTGCACCAAATAAGACATCTCATCATCAGATGAAGATGAAGTCAGTGACAGTGAAATAAGGAGAGTTCTATTCATAGCAGTAGAAAACTCTGATAAAGAAGACTTTGGCAAAGAATATGAAAAATCATATGAAGAAGAAATTGAAGAGGTATAAGTTGACTTTCGAGAAGAATTAATGAGTGCCATAGAAGTTATTAGAAGAGAAAAGACGAAAAACAAGAAAGTACAAGAAGAACTAGATAAGAAAAAAGACACTCAAGAACTAGAACAAATGATCACAAAATTGAAGGTTCAAATAGAAGAAAATAAAAGAATTGAAGAAGCACTCAAAGAATAGCTAGAAGGAAAGGATAGGATCATTGGAAACCTGGAAGCAAAGATTGTCACACTAAGAAAGGATATTCAAAATAAAAATATGCAGAATAGCTCAAAAGTTCTGGATGATATTATCAGCAGTCAAAAATCTTATCTTGACAAGTCCAGACTTGGATACAATCGGACAGAAAAAGGATCAAGCTCCAAAATAATAGAGCAAGAAACAATCAAAGGGGATGAAAAGATATACAAGGAATATTACAGGGACACTCCTCCATCGAGAAGATTCAGATTTCAAAATCAACAACAGATAGACAGGCCTCAAGAAGAAGAAGGATTCATAGGAGAACCTACTTTCATAAGATCTTCAACTACCAGGTATCAAACAATATTTTTTGGTTTATGTTATTCATGTAATAATTATGGACATAAAGTTGTAAATTGTAGAGCTAACAACATGAACAATAACTACTTTAAGATCCATACACAAAGGGGTTATTCAAGGATACCTAGTGAAACACGGAGAAGAAGTTACAACAGTTTTGAATCTTTGTGCAGTGAAGTGGAATGTTACAAATGTAACAATTTTGTACACATGGCCAAAAACTACAGAATGACAGTCCCTCCTAAAGAACCTCAACAGAGTCACAAACAAGAACCTCAGAAAATGACATGGATAAGAAAGCAAGATCAGTATAACAATGAAGAATGAACAGTCACTCTACAAGTTAAATAGAAGAAACGTGGTTGGTACGTTGACAGTGCATGTTCAAAACACATGACAGGTGATAGAGACAAGTTTATTACATTAGAAAATAAAAGAGATGGATCAGTCTCCTTTGGAAATGATGATTCATCCAAAATCATTGGAAAAGGCAGAGTCTGAATTGGGAACAATAATGAAAAGGAAGAAAATGTTCTACTAGTAGAAGATATGAAATATAATCGTTTAAGTGTGAGTCAAATGTGTGACCAAGTTCATAAAGTTACTTTCGATTCACAAAAATGTGCGATAAGAAAAGAAGGTTCAGAGAAATTGGTCGCTACAACTGCAAGAACTTCAAGCAACATATATGTGTTAAGTGAAATTGGAAATGAAAAGTATTGTCTAGGAAAGGAAGATGAAAGTTGGCTATGGCATAGAAGAATGGGTCACATGCATTTTGATAACCTTGTTAAAGTCATTAAAAGAGAAGAACTCAGAGAAATTCCCCAGATCACGAAACCAACCAACACTTTATGCAAGCATTGCAAACAAGGAAAGAAAACAAAGACCAGGTTCAAATCAAAGGAATATTCAACATCAAAACCAGTGAAAATTGCGCATACTGACCTATTTGGACCAACTACAACAAAAGGCTTAAAAGGTGAGAGATACTTTATGTTATTAGTTGATGATTATACAAGAGTGACTGCAGTTTGCTTTCTCAAGAACAAATCAGAAGCTATTGAAAATTTCAAGATCTACAAGGAAATGGTAGAAAATGAGATGGATTAAAGAATCAAATGCTTAAGATGAGATAATGAAGGAGAACTCACCTCAAATGAATTTATGGACTACTGCAGCAATCATGGAATAAAAAGGCAATTCTTCATCGCTAGGACACCTCGACAGAATGGAGTTGTTGAAAGAAAGAACATGACGGTACAAGAAATGGATTGAACAATGATAATGGATGCAAGATTGACAGATGATTTTTGGACACAGGTAGTGCATACAACAATTCACATTCAAAACAGGGTAATTCTTAGAAACAACATCGATAAAACTCCCCATGAGCTATGTAAAGGAAGACCAACAAATGTGAAGCACTTCAGAGTTTTTGGAAGCCAATGCTACATCAAAAGAGAAGATGGCAAAATGGAAAAGTTTGACTTTTGTGTGGACAAAGGAATACTTGTTGGTTACTCAAGTACAAGGAAATCATACAAGTGTTACAATCTAATATTAAACAAAGTTGTGGAAAACATCAATGTAACAATTGATGAAACACGTAGACCAGAATCAAAGGAAGAAGAAAAAAAATCAATGAAACAATTTTTTGAAGAAGAAGATGAAAAAGAAGAAGAGGAATATGAAGATGAAGAGAATCCGACAGAAGTAGAAGAGCAAGTTCAAAAAGTATCTCCAAAGACACCTAGAAAACGAGTATAGAAGAATCATCATTCAGATGAGATTATTGGAAACAAAGATGTAGGAGTTGAGACTAGAAGAAAAATCTATTCACCAGAACAAACACACCTAGCACTCTTATCTACAATTAAACCAAACTATTTTGAAGAAGCCAACAAGGATGAATTTTAGAATAAGGCCATGGATGAAGAATTGGATCAAATAGATAAAAATGACACTTGGGAATTGGTTCCAAGACTAAAGAATAAGAATGTGATCGGCACAAAATGGGTTTTCAGGAATAAATTGAATGAAGATGGACAGGTTACAAGGAACAAAGATATATTGGTATGTAAATGATATGCACAGATTGAAGGAATCAACTTTGAAGAGACATTTTCCCCAGTTGCCAGAATGGAAGCAATCTGTTTTCTTTTATCTTATGCATGCTCCAAAAATGTTAAAGTATATTAGATGGACATAAAATCATCTTTTCTGAATGGGGAACTTGAAGAAGAAGTATACATTGAACAACCAGAAGGATTTCAGCTATCAGAGAAAACAGGCTATGTGTGTAAATTAAAGAAGTCTTTGTATGGTCTAAAACAACCTCCTAGAGCATGGTACTCCAGACTGGATAAGTATCTACAATTGTCAGGGTTCAAAAAAGGAAGTGTAGACACCAACCTCTACATCAAGGTAAGTCAAGGTAATATTTTATTAATTGAAGTTCATGTTGATGATATTATTTTTGGTAGTGATGATGATAGGTTAAGCCAAAAATTTGCAAAAGACATGCAGAATGAATTTGAAATGTTGTTACTTGGAAAACTATCCTTCTTTCTAGGACTTCAGATACGTCAAAGTGACCAAGGAATTTTTATTTCTTAAACCAGGTATATCAGAGAAATGCTAAAGAGGTTCGGAATGGAAGATTGCAAACCAGTTATCAATCCCATGCAAACCAGCTGTAAGTTTAGCAAAGATGATGATTCAAAGTCTACAGATTAGAGGCAATATAGGTCAATGATTGGTAGCCTACTATATGTGACAACATCCAGACCATATGTAATGTAGGTAGTTGGACAGGTGACATGATTTTAGGCAGCACCAAAGGAATCACATGTATTAGCAGTAAAGAGGATCTTTAGATATCTCAAAGGAACATAAGAGTTTGGATTATGGTATCCAAAAGGAAAAGATCTATCACTTATTGCCTACACAGATGCATATTGGGTAGGTTTTATTGATGATCGACGAAGCACCAGTGGAGTAGCGTTCTACTTAGGTGAGTGTTTGGTATCATGGATAAGCAAGAAAAAATCATCGGTATCTCTATCTATAGCTGAGGCAGAGTAAATTGTAGCAACAACATGTTGTACACAGGTTCTTTGGATGAAACAAACTTTGACAGATATACAGCTTGAGTATCATGAGCCCATTCCAATATATTATGATAATACAAGTGCCATCAATATCTCAAAAAACTTGGTGATGCACTCCAAGATGAAGCACATTCCAATCAAGTATCACTTTCTATGGGAACAGGTTGCAGAAAAGAACATCAGAGTTGAGTATGTGGGCACAAAATAACAAGTGGCAGACATCTTTACAAAACCACTTCCACGAGAATCCTTTGAGTATCTTCGCCAAAGACTTGGAGTTATTTCTACTCCAAAAATGAATGTTTTTTGAATGCTTATCTTATATGTCTTAGATGTACATGAGAAAGCACCATAAGAGGACAGTCTGTCAGGGGGAGCAGTCCTGAATGGAAAGATACCTTTGCCATTGATGACAAAGGGGGAGAGATTTATCAAATGTAGAGGACAGAGGCATGGTTCTAGGGGGAGAAGATTTATCAAATGAAGAGGACAAAGGCATGGTTCTAGGGGGAGAATATTTATCATATGCAGAGAAAAAGGCATGGTTCCACGGGGAGCATGAGTGATACGATTTCAGTATTGCATCAGAGTGTTGCCATTAATGCCAAAGGGGGAGATTGTTAATTAAGGTTGGTTTTCATTGATGTCAACCCTTGAAGAAAGCTTCGTAGCACAAAGGTTTAGGTAATGGACCCAATATTGTTTAATGTAAATATGACTCATTATTATTTTTTCATGGTTGATAAGAAGTAAATATGGAACTCCAAAGTGGTCCCCTTATGGTGAAATCCCTCACGGGAAGACGTTTTGTGGAGCAATAGAACCCATGCTTAATTTTGGAATAATGAGAAGAAGGAAAGTGAATTTGTCAGGGAAAATATCCTAGATGGATAGTTCTTGTCATGTTATTTCCGGTGGTATGTGGAACACCACATAATTCCTCATGGTTAGAGAGTTATAGCCATGAGAAGTTGGAGACCCCAGGTTTGGGTAGTGGACCCAAGTTTGTTTGATGGGTAACGGTATGAGTTATGAAATATTTTCAGATAATACTATTCTATATGGATATTACATGTCATTCCATTTCTGGTGGTATGTAGAACATCACACAAATCCTCACAGTTTGAGAGTTATGACCTTACAAAGTTGGAGGACCCTCATATGTCATTTAGAAGCCCCAAAAGGTCAAAGTAATCAAAGTGGTTTAAGAGATTTTAAAAGGTAAATAATAAAGTGAAGCGATGAGTGTATTATAATTCAAATTGAATACAAAATAAATTATTTCAATAATAAATTTAATGGAGAAATTATAAGTCGACTCAACCCTAAAATAAGGAAAGTGGGCAAAGTGACCTAGAAGATGTTTTTAAGGAAGCTACTTAGAGAGTATAAATAAGAGGCAAGGCTCTCTCATTTGAATTACACTTGAGAATATTGAATATATATATGTGTATGAGTTAACCAAGGATATCTAAACCATAATTCTGAGTGAAGGTGAAGAAAAGAAGGCCGAAATGCAAGGAAGGATAAATTATTTTGATGGTGCATTCTAAGGTATGTTATTTACAGGTCATCTCACCATTTTCGCTATAACGTTTTTTCTATAATGATTCATACTGTGAAATTTCTATGCAAGTGAGAAAACATATCCAAGTATATGTGGTAAACAATTTATCTTGTGGGTCGTTGTATCTTGGGAGTTACATTCCCTGGAAAATAGGGTCTGTGGCCAGTCCTGAAACTAGTCAAAATCAGGTGTTTCAGGTAAAAATGTCATAACTTCTTCATAACATATCCAAATTTAGTGAGACCAAGTGTGTTGGTTATGGTACCATTTTTAGTATTCTTTGTAATAGTTTCATATCAATTCATCAAATATTTTGTGCAGAGCACGCTCTACAAGGTCGCTCTCTAAAATAAGCCAGAATTCAACAAGGTATGCCATTTTTTCTATAACTCCTTTTCTGAGAGGTTCCAAGTAGTGAAACTTGGAGGAATTGTATAAAACACACTAAATAAAATTTTGTAGTAGTTTCATATCTTTATACATTACAGGTTCAAATTTATAATTACTTCAAGTTAGGGTTGTTGACTAATCCAAAACTAGGCATGTGAGACTAAAGAAAAGTTTGAAGAAAATACTAGTCTCTTGTTTTTAAAGTTAAGGAAGGTTTGTAGGAATGTGATCATATACACTAGGTCTATTATAGAGCTAAAAATCATATTTGGATGATGAAATTGATGAGGGATTTTGGTTGTGGTACATGTTGAGTACATGGTTGAGACAAGTAGTTGATGATGTTGGTACATATTGATGAGTCATAGTTGATGAGTAGTTGACACATGATTCGTACATACTTGGTACATGGTTGGATGCACTTTCTTATGGTACAGGTTGATTATAGGTTGGTGCATGGTTCATATTTATTCATACATGTTTACAATAGTATATCTCACAGTGATAGTGTGACAATGGTTCCATCATTCTACTTCTACTTCAGGGTGGTAGGATGGGGTAAGCACATGTGGTTGTAGCCATCTTCTGGTTGTAGCCAGAGAACATTGGGATTTGTATCCTCCTTTTGGTTGTAGCCAAAGAATTGGGGAGTTGGAGCTTCCCTCAGGTTGTAGCATGAGAAACTAGGGGGTTGGAGCCTCCTTCCAGTTGCAGCTAGAAAACAAATGTAGTTAATGCTTCCAATGAATGTAATTCTTCAAGACATATAAGAAAAAACATTCTGTGGCTTTCTCCCAATTTGGGTTTCCACGTAAAACAATGGTGTAATGTGTATGTGTGTGATTGTTTATTTCTTACTGCTCATTATTAGATAATAATTCTACATTGATATAACATTTGAAGAAAAAGGATTATAATTACGCTATTATTGATTCACTCCCCTTCTCAGTAATCCAACAAAGTATAGATTACAAGACTCCCCACAGAATATTTTAGGTATTTCACACAGAGAATAAACAAACTTATGTTATAACACTATATACAAGAAAAATGTGAATGGGAACATAAACCGTTTAATAGTCGAAACATTTTTAACCACAAGAGAATTGTAGTCCGTGTGTTAGTGACATTTCTTGTCTTGGGCCGAAGGTACCCAGGTCTGCAGGATGAACGGGAAACACCCAAGTGCAGCAGCAGAAGGATCTCTTCTCCGGTTATGAGTCAAGTGAGAGGGCAAGGTTTTTTTTTTCGGCAGTCAAGATCTATCCACGAAGCAGATCAACGGTCATCGAGATTTTGGGGCTGCCAAGTTACCCGATATATAGTGTAAGAGAAAGCGCCTATATTTTAAAGATAAGTCTGGAACGTCCGATCCATTGATGCGTGGCGCAAGATATGGTCACATCGGCATATCGGCATTCGAGAGTTCGAGGGGTAAAAGTCCCTCGTCATTTCACATCTTGAAACCCCAAAACCCAAAATGCCGATAAGAGATCTTCAAATCCGAGCTCACGATCTTAGCGCCAGGTCACATCAAGTGAGCCTACAAATGGGGGCAGCCCCCTTTATAGCATCAAATGCCATCTTGACCGTCCATCTGAAGGACACACAGTGCATAGTTGAGCCATGAGTGGGGCCCTTCAGGATTTTCATGATGAAAGCATCGAGGTCATCTCAGCCGTTCATCCATCAGTGAGGCTCGAGCACATTTAATTTAAAGAGGGCGCAGATTTGGACGGTCATGATCCAAGCACTCAAATTCATGGACAAGGTCCAATTCCGCACCCCCTTCACCATTCTAGCTTTAACGAGAGGGGGGGGGGGTCCGGAATCGGAGATAATGTATGAGTGCATCTGGACAGCCCAAGTCTCGGCTCTTAGATCGACGGTCTGTATTGGATTCCAGACCCCCCCCATCAGTTCTGCCTTTAATGGAAAGGGGGGGGTCCGAAATGGATTTTCACTCTAGCGGGCCCCCCTTCCTGTCATGTCACTGTCTGAGTCGTTCCCCTCCGTGTCCACCTGTACCCCTGCACTCCATACGCCTTCCTCCTCTTTCCTACTCAGACCATGTGGCATTCCTTAGCTGATGTCATAGCTGTTGTTTCCTCTCCATTACCTCCACCGTGTCAATGCCATCGCTCCCATCATACCCTTTTTCACGCCCTCCATAGTGGTCCCTCACAACAGTCCAGCGAAGCAGCATCCAAAGAGAGACCGCTCAGCTGATCCAGGTTGCACCATTAGGAGATCTCCATGTCCTAGAAGGTAGGGTTGACTGAGGCTGTCCCCAGAAAGCAATTATTGTGGTTGTTGCTGGTGGTTGGGCATCATCTCCGCCATAAAAAGAAATTCCAGCAAAGGATAGTCTGAAATATGATAGCGTCTGTCTTGGGTACATGATCGGTCAAAGTCTACATGCACAGACTATCAGAAGACATGCAGATGCAATGTTCTTAATGCAACGTCTTGTTTTTGCTGTTGTTGATTTTTTTGAGTATATGTAGGCATTTTTGCCATTATTGTAAGGATTGATGGTAGAGCAGAGCTCCCTGCTGTAAATTTTTAACAGATATTCTAGTTTTTTGGTTATGCATCTGTATATGAGATTTCTTGTTGTATGATAGATAGTCTTTCTCACTCCATCTAATTTTTGTCTCATGCTAAGAGAGTTCGTGATTGACTGATTCGCGTGAATTATTGCAGTTATGTTATGATAAAAGATTTATTATTGCATTATTGCATTCTTTGGCTTTGTGTTTGAGCGTAAGAGGATATTGCATTTGGATGTCTTCTTCTATAGTCTATTAGGAACTCGATGTTAATAACAAACCTCTGATTTTCTCTTATATAAGTCTTCTGCCTATTCACCCTTTACTACAGCTCATTGTTTGAAGTTTATATAAGACCTCACCCACCTATGCATGCCTGGACTAGTTTTGGAGTTGGAATTATATTGTTTTGAGTTGGTTTCCATTTGATCATCCCATATATAAACAATCATGACATAAAACTGATGGGCGTTGGGCTTTGCTCCTGCAATAAATCCAGGAGTGACTTCCGACACTAATATTTCTGGTGCCGTTGTCGGGGACGAAGTTGAAGATTTTCCCTAGGAAGAATGACATTGAGCCTCTTATTCTGAAGGTGCATCAGACATCATAGCCCTTAAACATTGCTACTATGCACTTGGAGACTCCATTGTGGTGACTCCATTGTTTCCACATCACTGTTTCAGCTGTGACTACTGTTAGCACACCTGAAAGATGACCCTAAGGAGCTTTCTCAAGAAGGTTTCAGCAGCTGCTTTCTCAGCCTAAGAAGCTTTCTGGGGTAACGAAAATGTTAAGATCTGGCCTTTGATGGTGAACAAAGATATACCAAGGCATCACATTGGATGATGCCCCTGAGTCCATCATACAATTATGCACGTTTCTATTGAAAATTTCGAAAGTTAACAAGAAAGGAGGTACATTTTTGCGAGTACTAAGAGTAGTATATTGTGGCTTTTTACTTGCAGTTTCTAAAGCTACTTTATCTAATTATTTACATTACTTACAGGAAGGCTTCCTTTATCTTGAGGATCAGGACTATTTTTAGTGGAAGTCTTCTGAGGAACTTTGTTTTGTACAACCTTATTAATACTTGAATTACCATTTTTGTCGTTCTCTAAAATATTTTGCAACATTTTTTGAAGAAGAAATGGAAACTTCAATAACTCATAAATAGAAATGTTAGCCCTTAACTTTTTAAGATCTTCAACAACATCATAATCTAAGTTGGGGTTCACGTTACTCTATTTAGTCTCAGCTAATTTAGATTGCTTTGGAGGTGAAGTTGTGGTGTTTTCGGAAGAAGGTTTGTTGGTTGTCTTACACCTGGTATTATAAGGATGAACTGTCTCGAAGTTGGCTTGAAAGATGCTATCAGAGAAGTGTCCAAAAATGTTTGGAGAAGAATCTTCTTCTTGAACTGTTTCTTGTTCAACTACCTCCTGAGGGATCTCAGGGGGTATCAAGTTATCTTGGGCTTCTAGAATTGTTTGAAGGGCGCATTGCAGACTTTCTAGATTAAGGGCTTCGGTGGTTGGATTAGAACGGTTGGTAGGAAAAGGCTTCCGGAACGGGGTTTTGTAAGGTCCTTTACTCGAGGAAGCTTCTTCGGTTGACCTTTTTAAGTCTATAACTTGATTTGACAGTTTTTGAACAACTTTAGTTAGGTTTTCTAAATCATAATTTTCAGGTTGTGTTTTACTCGAAGTGGGTCTGGGGAGAATTTCGATCTTCTTTTTGGAAGAAGTGCTAGTCTTTGTTTCGTTGCTAGAAGAGTCTTTAAGACTAAGTATGTCTTTTTCAATCTGGCTGGCCTCTTCGAAGGCCTCTAACAACGTGGCTTTCTTAGATCGTTTAACCCAAATAGCTATGCTTTGATTCAAGGCTTTAGTGTAGTAAGCTATTATGAGACTATCGGAAGGCATGGAATCTGCAGGGCTTCATTTTTTAAGTGTTAAGAATCTCTAATTAAAGTCTTTAACTTTTTCTTTTGGGTTCATTCTTAAGCTAGA
>JASDQU010102236.1:125062-152878 GCA_032191745.1 Picea mariana
TCAGAGTGAAGTTTCCTGAGGACATGCAACACTTTAAGTTGGGGGGGATGTTAGGACTACACAATGTACCTTTTTACCCATACTTTTTTCCACCATTACACTCTTGTTCACTCACATTTAAACTCATATTACCACTTTATCCTATCTTCCCAAAGGTATACAATGGCTCTTCTCTTTACTATATGTTTAATCTGTTTTGCATATAATTTTACATCACTCTCGTACTTAACCATTGATTAGAAATGTATAAGTGTTGAAACAGTTTAAACTACAGATTATAATTTGAGGCCTGTTGTTGAAACAACAACTCACAAAAGCTATTACACAGTCCATGGTTGACGATGCTGAAACACAGAAGCTGCTACATAGTCCGTGGTCGACGATGCTGAAACACATAAGTTGTTACACAGTCTGTGGTCGACGATGCTGAAACACAGAGGAAGTTGTTACACAGTCTATGGTCAATGATGCTGAAACACAAAGGAAGTCATTACACAGTCCATGGTCAAAAACAACTCACACAGATTGACTACAACAACTATACTGTGAGCCAAGCATCAACCATTGCTGCTACCTGAAAAGTGCTGAAACAGTCAGAGCACAAATCCCGTGGCTGAAATAGCCCGCGATTTGCGATGCCGAAACAATGTGAAACAATAGAAACAACAAAGAAATGTTACTCCAGTCATAACAAACACCTCATTCAACACTTGTAATAGAATTATGTTGCAGGAGATTAGGACATCCTATTCCAGTTTAGAAAGTTGATCTGACTAAGAATAGGACTCAGATATACATCTATAATTTTTGATCAATTGTATTGAAGGGATTCCCTCTTTAAATAAGAGGAAATCATCATTCGAGGGGGCAGTTTTTTTACTAGAAAGTCTTACAGAGAAGGACATACTTCATTTTCAGATTGTAATATGATACATTGATAGATGAATAAAAGACTATTTTGAGCATCCTTCTCTAGCCTCTTCATCTCAGGGGAATCTTGTGAAAAGGGAGGGCCCACCTTCTTCACAAGATTCACCCGTTAGTTTTATAGCATGTTAGTGTGATTTCTGTTTATGCCTTGATTAGTTTCTGTTTTGCTGAAACACTACTTTAATGAATTCTGCTTTGCTGAAACACTATTGAACTCTGTCTTACCGAACGTTACATTGTTTTCATGTGGTTCATGCTTGGATAATTGATAATCATTTTAGTTGGCAATCCTGTGTGATGAATTTAAGGAAGTTTGGTAATCATAGACTGGTGCTAAAGGTTCCTACTTAAAGGAAGGGATTAAGGGTCCTGCTCCTTGTTAGAAGTAGTTAGCCTTCAATTATTTTCATGGGTGTGCTAATCAGTGACTGGTGCTGAAGGTTCCTGCTTAAAGGAAGGGATTAAGGGTCCTGTTCTCTGTTAGAAGTAGTCAACTTTCAATTATTTCCATGAGTGTGCTAATCAAAGACTGGTGCTTAAGGTTCCTTCTTAAAGGAAGGGATTAAGGGTCTTGTTCTTTGTTAGATATAGTCAGCCTTCAATGCATTAATGTTTTCATGAAAGTGTTTTAATCAGAAACAAGGTGCTAGAGTTCCTTCTTGGGAATAGGGTCCTGTTCTCTGGTTACAGAATAGTTGTTCTTTCCTATTGCAGTTGTTATTTTAATGTAATCCAGGATTCTTTAGATTAATCATCTCTTTAAGCTCTGCAATAGGTAGGTTTATTTCCTATAATTCAAGTCAGAACATCAGTTTATTCGAGGCAAGTGTGATTAACGTAGTTTCCTTTACTACAACTATAGGTTGATTTTGGAATTGAGCATATATAGTGCGCGTGGTTACCTTTGAAATAAACAGACTTCCCTGGGTTGACAATTTATGTAGCACTTGATTGTTTAAATTAATTAAGAAATTATAGTGACCAACAAGAAGATAAATGATTCCCAGAGGAATTATTCCACGTATGATAAAGAGTTTTATGCAATCAGACATACACTAAAGAAATGAAGGCACTACGTGGTTCCAAAAGAGTTTGTTTTGTATAGAGACAATCACGTCTTACAAGTCATAACCAAACAGGATAAATTGAACCGGAAACATGCGAAATGGGTTGAATTTATGCAAAACTTTACTTTTGTTATAAAACAAATTTCTGAACATGCTAACAAGGTTGTTGATGCATTGAGCAGGAAATGTTTGACTCTACATCAGCTTCGTGTGAAGACCTTAGTTTTTGATAGCCTTAAGGATATGTACAGAGATGATTGAGATTTCAAAGATGTTTATGAAGCATGAGAGAATCATGTTCTAGGAGACAGAAGCCAATGGCTTGAATATTTAATTCAAGATGGATTATTATTCAAAAGAAATTGGTTGTGTATTCTAAAGATTTCTATGCAAGAGATTCTTTTGAAGGAAAAACATAGTGGAGGATTGGCTGGACATTTCAGACATAACAAAACGTTCACACAACTGAACAATTTATATTATTGTCTAGGGATAAGGACATATGTGAATAATTTTGTCAACAAATGTAGAATTTTTCAGCACGCAAAAGGGAAAAGACAGAATACATGATTGTATCAACCATTGTCAGTATCAGAGAGGTTGTGGGACGTAGTAAGCATGGATTTTGTATTAGGACTGCCAAGGAAACAGATGGGTTGTGATTCCATATTCATGGTATTCGATCTATTTTAAAAAATGGCACATTTCATTCCATGTCATAAAACGAGTGATGTAACACACATTGCAAACCTGTTTTTCAAAGAGGTTGTTCGGATTCATGGTTTACCCAAAGGTATTATTTCGGATCGAGACACCAAATTTATTGGTCATTTCTGGAGGACACTATGGGAAAATATGGGAACATATTTATATTTTAGCTAAGCATATCACCCTCAGACAGATGGACAAACTGAGGTAGTAAATCGAAGCTTGGGAGATTTGTTGAGGAGTTTGGTAGATGAAGGTCCAACCACAAGAGGAATTTGCATATAATGACTCACCCAATAGGAGTACAAGGCAAAGCCCATTCCAGATAATGTATGGAATGAATCTGAGAGGAGTGTCTGATTTGAGAGACATAGATCAGACTAAGTTTATAAGTGTTGGAGAAGAATATTTTGCAGTAGAGATGCAAGAGATCCACAGTAAGATTAAAGAGCGGTTGCATAATTCTAACCAGGAATATAAGCACAGAGCAGATTAGTAAAGAAGAGAACTTCAGTTTGAAGTGGGAGATTTATTCTTTGTGCACTTGAGAAAGGAAATATTCCCAAGGGGAACATATAATAAGCTGAAAATGAAAAAGATAGGGCCATGTAAAATCATAAGGAAATTTGAGGCAAATGCTTATGAGATAGAGTTGTCAAATGGTGTGGGCATATCACCCATATTCAACATAGCAGATATGTACCCTTATAGAGTGGATGGAGGAGATGAGGAAAAGACTCAAAAGGAATTTTAGTGCTTCAAACAGATGCCAGTAGCTGAAAATCCGTGGATGGAAAAGATCATTGATCATAGAGTTGGCAAGAGGACCCAAAGGAAGATGTATTTTGAATACTTGGTAAAACATAAAGGACATGCAATTGAATATGCCAGTTGGGAAAGCGAAGCAGAGATCTAGAAACATGGATAGATGGTGTAGGAGCTCATGAACAAGAGTTCATGAAATTTTCAGCCAAGGGAGTATGATGCAGGAGAATCGTAAGCAAGCTAGCAAAGCAAGCACAAGTGAAAGACAACTGGATATGCACCAGCGTGTATTTTGAGAATGTTTTGAATTTGAAAGATAAAGACATTAATATAATATCTTGAAAGGATGTGTTTTCATTTATGTTTTGAGTTGTAATACATATTTTGAGTAGTTTCTCTCATCTGTTGGATAAGGAGGTATTTATTGTGATAAATGTAGGGTAGTTGTAGCTTTTAATTTGATTAGAAAAATTAGAGTGTAGGAGGAAAAACTCTAGAAATCTCCCTTGTATGTATTGTATTGTCTCAGGATTATTCTCATGGTAAGTTAGAATCTTAAGGTTGTAGAGCTGTAGAGCCGATGAGAAGAACAAAGATTGTATAATTGTTATGAGAATATAGTTGTTGCTATAGAACCCATGTACAGATGCACTTGGATGAATATGAGGAAGATTTGGTCCAATTTCATGGTGTTTTTATGAATTATGTTTACATCTATTGAATGGTATCTTTACAGATAATTTCAGTTTCTTTTATGCATTTTATTTCATTGCTATGTATGCTCGTGATTTCATGTTGAATGTATCAAGTCCATGAGATAAAGGATATGAGTTTCAATTGTTTCTCATCCAGAGAAATCCTGCAAGGAGTGTAGTGAAAGTCTGCAAGGAGTGCGTTGATGAAGTTCTGAGTTTTGTGTCAGATAATCTCAGGAGAGATATTGTTGTCCTCATATGAGCAGAAGTGAAAGTATAGGCACAAATTCATGCAAGGTGTGCATAGGCCAGTTAAATTCTCATACTTTTCTAACCCAAGTGAGTGGTTTAAGAACTTATGTCACAAGGAGTGTGGAGAGTATTGAAGTTCAAATAACCAGAGGTTATTGTGAGTTCCACAAGGACTGTGCGTAAAGAACCCTTGGAATTCTTCAGTTTGCAGTAGAAGCCAATCTCATAAGTGATAGAGACTTCAAGGAATTCCAAGAAAAGTAGAAGGTCAAAGTCACCTCGTAGAGGTTGACCCCAAAATAATCGATGCCAAGTCCTTTGTCTTGGAGCCATTGAAAATATGAAATAGATGGTGGAGTTTCTCAGAGGGAGAAATACCGAAATTTCATCAGCATCTCGATCTAGTAGATTAGCGGAGGGGATAAGGCTGATAACATTTCAACACTCACAATCCTAGGAGAAACAGTATTCATTGAATCTAGATCAACATGAGTCATTGATCTCTTGATTTTGGATCTCGGCATTTCAGGGATCGAATCCTAGAGAGAGTCATGACATGGAGGAATCGTGTCACGAAATCCTGATACATGAGATTCTGACACAATCTGGAGCATTAGTTAATGGAGGGCCTGAACCGTAAAGCTATTGTAGCCAAATTTTGGGGTTTTGGGAGTTAAATAAGTAAGAGAGACCACAACAGAAATCACGAAGTTGCAAAAGCTGAAACACCTTTTTGGGTAAAGGTTGTGGTCGCATCAGTTGATCAATTGGAGTGAAGGTTCACGACTAGTGCTTGTTTGCACATGCGTAACTTATAAAAAGGACATGTGGTTATATGTGTTGACGGTTCCAGCTGCGAATCAAGGGACCGTTTCGGGTCAAGAGAATAGAACGATACAAGACTGGGATGTCATGCAGAACTTGTTCAGGTAGGGGTGCTACATCATGTAACATCAATCCTTTGTTTGGAAATTTTCCCCTCTATATTTTATATATAATTTCATAAATTACTTTCAGTTTATATGTAGAAAATATGTAATGTACCTCTAATTACCAAAAAACAAACACTTTGTGGTCATAGATTCTCAAATTAAAAGGCATATTTAACTCAAATCTTGTTACAAGGAGGTTAAGCACTTTTTTTTCCACATTAATACTTATCAAAGATATTTTATAAGTGAATTTATAAGAATTTATCTCCTCCTCGAAACCTTGACTTCTTGTAATCCTATAAGTGTTTCCTTTTATCCTAACCGCATGGGTTATACTCCTGTCCTTAGAAGACTATACAGATATATACCAAAGTGTTTATGCAACAACCTACATATATATGTCTAAAGTCAAAATACCACTGCGCCATAAAATATTTACACAACAATTTATATACATGTATATAACTATTGCCTATTACATTTCACCACCAAATATTTACGCAACCTTGAATATGTATAAACATATTATTACCAAACATATTGTGCCATAAAATGTTTAAGCAATAACCTATTTGTATATAAGTCCATTGCCAAATGTACTGCATCATGCAAGGCCTACCATGAGATGAGTAACAAGAATTACCCTTCATAAATTTTGGAGTGGCCAATACGTTTCTTCGGTTATGGGGATCAAAGAACTTAATGCACTTCTTGCCATCAACATGGTCCTAGAATGTGGGAATGCCAGGTGTGGAGACGGGAGTTAAGATTCCAGTTCTCACCTTACCCCTTTAGGGAAAACCGTCATCCTATTCGAATTAACTCTTGAGAAGAAGCTTACCTTTCCTTAACGAAATATCGATGAGTATGACGAACCCTAACAAAACTTACAATGAGAAGAATGAACTGTCTTCCAAATCCATTTTCCGTGGATTAAGGTGGGACTAACTTGGGATATGGTCGAGACGGTGTAATGACCCTTCTACCAGAGCTTTTAAGACGTTTTGGAAACAACCCCTCGGGATTATCACAAGTTTAAAGTGTCCCTCTGAAATCTCACCACCTTGCCCTAGCTATAGTACTGTCTTACAGACTACCATTAAGCATCCGTAGACTAGTAGATGGGCACTAGAACTACCAATTTCATTAGTCTTCTTTCGATATCGGCTCTGTGTGATCCCTGCAAATAAGGTTGAGTTATCAAATATTCTCTATAACTGCTCAATGCTTAAGTCGTGGACTCGTTCTGGAATCAAACGTATTGTACAGACCTCTTCCATAGGGACTCCGCATAATAAGGTAAGAGCATATGGTTAGTTTATTTTAGGAACCCTCTGTATTATAAAAATCATTCTAGTTGTTGAGTCATTCGACGTGAAGGTTACTTGATAGTCTAAATCTCGAATAATGGAAAGGTTATGCATTTCTTGATGTCTCTCTTTACGTTTATTTTAGTTACAATCAATGCATTCTTTGTTGTCTTAATGTATACGCCACCCCTTAATAGGTTTTAGTAAATGATATCTCATTTATCCCAGGGAGGGTAGAGTCTTATGAAAGAATCCCTTCGTGAAATGTATAAGGCGTTGTATAATTCCCTTCGTCTCTGTCGTGGTCTCAACCGGTTGTATAGCATTGAAATAAAGACCTTTGTGATTCTGGCATGCTAAGATAACTCCTCAATACCAACAAATCCCCTTGACATTTCTCAAATGCTACATTTCATCTTCGCTATGCCTACGAGTTGAAACCAGTGGCCAGGGTTTTCTGTATCAATCATTGAATTAATAATATATCCCCTGTAAATTGTTACCTCAAATTCACCATAAAAAAAGAAAAATTCTATGACATAATTCAATTTCGTTTAAGCTCATAAATTAAGAGAAGGTTGGTACCTTTCAAGCTCATCTATACATAGACAATCCTACCTAGAATTTTGATTTCAGAGTTAAATATGCTCCTGTAGGTGGATTTGTTCTTTAAAATTCATAAGTAGATAATTTTGTCTAGCGTTTTGTTTCAGGAGGAACCATTCCTAGAATTTAGTCTTTGAACATAAACTTCTTACAATGAACAGATGTCATCTATGGAAACTATTTCAACTTATCACAATTAGATGCATAAGATCAGATACACGAATCATTTAAACAAAGACTGAGCATATTTTAAAAGAAGATAAAATACAAAGTTGACATTTTGGCATTCGGGACTTGCTTGTTACATATCCACAGAGTTCCTTTGCTTTACTAAACCCCGAAATCCCAAAATTCAGAAATGTTGGGCCCACAGTCATTTCACATTTCACAACTTGGCACTTCTTATCTCATTTTGCTTGTTTGTAAGAAGTTCGTAAACCCCGAAACCCCAAAATCCCAAACTTTGAAATCCTGAAATGTTGGGCCCACAATCCATTCGCATTTCGTGATTTGACACTTCTTGTTTCATTTTGTTTATGCATCAGGTGTTCAAAAACCCCGAAATCCCGAAATGTTGGGCCCACAGTCCTTTTGCATTACTAAAAATAGAATTAAATTTCTAGCATATTTAAATTTCAAAAATATTTTATTTTTGGGGATATCACATCCTTTCCCCCTTCAGTAAAACACTTTCCTTAGTGTTCATTCCTTTCTTTGAACAGGATTGGATGAGATTAACGCAAATCTCCCTCCAACTCCCAATTTCCCTCCTCAGGACTAAAGTGCTTCCATTGCACCTTTACCTGAGCGATGACTCTCTTCTGAAGTGCTATTTCTCTTCGGTCCAAAATGTGTAGGGGTTCCACCTGGAACTCACCTTCGAGTTCCACATGCACCAAGTTCCAATCAATCCTATGAGTAGGGTCATGAATAGATTTCTTTAACAAAGAAAAATGAAATACATTATGAATTTTTAGATTAGCTAGAAGTGCAAGTTGATATATTACGGGTCCAATTCGAGCTAGTCTCTCGAAGGGACCACAAAACCTGGGTTCCATCTTGGCATAGCTCCCTAACTTCAACAAGCCTTTTAGGGCTTTGACATTCAAATAAACATGGTCTCCTACTTGAAATTCCAAGTGTCTTCTTTTTTTCATTGTTGGCCTTGAAAACATGTAGTTCAACAATAAGATTTATCATTATTTCTAACACCTCCATGGGTGAGCTTCCATCACTGTTTTGTCTTAGATCTCCAGGAGGTCCTTGCTGTGAATTCCCTTCCATCCTGATTTCTACACCTTCTTGGGCTGCTATAATCAACAAAAAATAGAAAGGCTTTCTGTTTGTAACCACAAGATTTATTAGTTTTTTCATAAATCAGAATATATACTAAGCAATTAATGTGGCCCTGTTTAGGCCCAGTGTTGTAACTTTTTTCTCTGATACCATATGTAATGAACCTCAAATTCACCATAAAAAAAAAAATCTATGACATAATTCAATTTCGTTTAAGCTCAGAAATTAAGAGAAGGTAAGATTCATTTCTATCCATAATGTCTTTATTACACCAATATAGATTACTTTGAACCAAAAAGCTTATGTGAGTAAAATACTTTCATAATTCTATCACTTCCCTTGAAAGGCAATGTCTAAACTTAGGTCGAAGGAACCTTTGATGTTTAGAAAGATAAATCTCAGAAGGGATAGCACCTTTGAATTATTCAAAGGGAGGCAGATATCAAAATTGTCTCGTAGAGGTCGAGTTTAGGTGTAAGAACGCTATGTCATTTTGGCCAGAGATCCTTGGGCAGAGTGATCGAACGCTTAAATTTCTTCGTGGGGAAGTACCGAAATCCCGAAAGAATCGAGACCATTGATCCCATGCGAAAAGGCCAAAACCCATTAATCCCCTTTTCGGCATTTCAGGTTCCAGAAGTTCGAAGGGCCTAGAATTGTTGCCATTAGAGTTGCAAAATCCCAAATCGCGAAACCCCGAAACCTCGAACCCTGAAACCCCAAAGTACTATATGTACAAGCTTCTTCCAATTCAAAGAAAGATCTTCTAGAAATTCAATTATAGAAGTAAACATATGACTATAAATAGGTAGGTACCTTTCAAGCTCATCTATACATAGACAATCCTACCTAGAAATTTGATTTCAGAGTTAAATATGCTCTTGTAGGTGGATCTGTTCTTTTAAATTCATAATTAGATAATCTTGTCTAGCATTTCATTTCAGGAGGAACCATTCCTAGAATTTAGTATTTGAACATAAACTTCTTACAATGAACATATGTCATCTATGGAAACTATTTCAACTTAGCACAATTAGACACATAAGATCAGATACACGAATCATTCAAGCAAGGACTGAGCATATTTTAAAAGAAGATAAAATAAAAAGTTGACATTTCGACATTCAGGACTTTCTTGTTACATATGCATGGAGTTCCTTTGCTTTACTAAACCCCAAAATCCCAAAATCCCGAACCCCGAACCCCGAAATCCCAGAATCCCAGAATCCCAAAATTTTGGGCCCATAGCCTTTTCTCCTTTCGCAACTCCGCATTTCTTATCTCATTTTGCTTGTGCATAAGAAGTTTGTAAACCCTAAAATCCCGAAATCCTGAACTCCAAAATCCTGAAATGTTGGGCCCACAATCCTTTCGCATTTCACGATTCAACACTTCCTGCTTCATTTTGTTTATGCATTAGGTGTTCAAAAACCCAGAAATCCTGAACCCCGAAATCCTAAATTGTTGGGCCCACAATCCTTTTGCATTTCACGATTTGACACTTCTTATTTCATTTTGTTTAAGCATTAGGTGTTCGAAATCCATGAAATCCCAAACCCCTAAATCCTGAAATATTGGGCCCACAGTCCTCTCGCATTTTTTGATTCGACACTTCTTGTTTCATTTTGTTTAATCGTCAGGTGTTCGAAATCCCCAAAATCCTGAACCCCAAAATCCCAAAATGCTAGGCCCACAGTCCTTTCGCATTTCGCAATTCGACACTTCTTAATTCCTTTTTTTTGTGCATCGTTATTAAAACAGGAAAGACTAAATATGAATAGTTGAATTGGTATTGCCTTGGGTAAAGGAAATTTCCGTAATAAGAAAGGGTGCATCTGGGTTCCTTTACTGTTAAAGTAGTTCATATAATAGATCTATCATTGCAAATTATATAGTATAAGTTTCTCTTTCTGTATTCTCCTGTTCGAAATACCTTTATATGGGTTAGGTCAATGAACTATAAGGGAAACAGGTATAATAGTCGGTCCTCCTATCTCAGCTACAGATCTATCTCTACATAGTCTGTTTAATGGAAAAGAAAAATGTAGCATAGTTTACAAACCTCGGAATGATGTTCCCGACATTATTCATACAGTTAGATTAATGAAATTACAACATAAACTCTACTCCCAATATGAAAATCTCAACATTGATTTTACTCAGAAAACAATTAAAGAAAGAAAATATCAGTGAATCTAATTTAGAGGAGATTTCTTCCAGAATTTAACCATGCATAATCCTTTCAACTATCATAACAAATAAAAGGCCAATTCTATTGTTCGTTCAGAAAGGGGTCACTCGAGATTAGATTTACCCTATGTTCTCTGTCAGTCTTTAGGCTTCCTAAATTCGAACTGGTTTTTCCTACGCTTTATTATCTATCATAATTAGTAGACCCATTACATCCATGATTGAATCATTTACCAGAGAATGGAAATTATTTCAGTTTGGATTTAATAGCTACATGACATCAGATATCAAATCATTCGAATAGAGAAAGGAAATCATTTCAGTTCTAAATTTAACAAATACATTGCATCAGATATAAAATCATTCAGACAGAGAAGGAATAGAGCAACATATCTGAACGGGATCGCAGGAAGACAAAGAGAACAACCACATTCCTCTCAACCGTAGAATAGGGCAGCCAAAACCGCTTGCCCAATTCACCCCCTAGCCTGACCGTGAATCCATGAGGTAGAACTTGGAAACTCCTCCTCAGCAATGTCCTTCAATTCGAGTGGTTATCCTCTTGCCTCACACTTACTCAGTAGTGCTCATAACAACAAGGAAATTCTATTTCAGCAGACTCCTCTTACCTCACACTCAATCCATAGTGTTCGTAACAGCAAGAGAACTCAAAAATATTTTTCTCTAGCATACTTTGCAGCATCCTGCCTCCTCGCATATGCTATATATCAAATTTTCCCAGGTCTTTTTCCCTCCCTTGGGAGGATTTTCGCAGCTTTCTAAACCCCTGATTTTCAGGGGCTGCCAATGGCCAAATCTCTAATTTTCCACTTGTAATAATCAAGCCAGAGGTAGTTCCAACTTGTTCCCCAGTCATGGAGTCATGTTCAGGTGATTTTAACATGGTTGTTCCATTTGTCCTCCTGCAATTAATATAAATATTATGTTTTTATACAAGTGTCATAGTCAAATAGTTAGTTGAGTCCCAATCAGAACTCTTCCCAACAGTCATAATAACTAATTATAAATATCAAATTCGAAATTTGGAATTGCCCTAAATGGCAACAAAATTTCCAAATTCGAATTTACTAAAAACAGAATTAAATTTCCAGCAAATTTAAATTTCAAAAATATTTTATTTTTGGGGATATCACATCCTTTCCCCCTTCAGTAAAACACTATCTTGAGCATTCATTCCTTTCCTAGAATAGGATTGGATGAGATTTCTGCTAAATATCTCTCCAACTCCCAAGTGGCCTCCTCAGGACTAAAGTGCTTCCATTGCACCTTTACCTGAGTGACGACTCTATTCCGAAGTGTTATTTCTCTCTGGTCTAGAATGTGTAGGGGTTCCACCTGGAACTCACCTTCAGGTTCCACCTGCACCAAGTTCCAATCAATCCTATGAGTAGGGTCATGAATATATTTTTTTAACAAAGAAACATGAAATACATTATGAATTCTTAGATTAGCTGGAAGTGAAAATTGATATGCTATGGGTCCAATTCAAGCTAGTATCTCGAAGGGCCCACAAAACTTGGGTGCCAGCTTGGCACAGTTCCCTAACTTCAATGATCTTTTTCGGGATTTGACTTTCAAATAAACATGGTATCCTACTTGAAATCCCAAGTGTCTTCTTTTTTTCATTGTCAGCCTTGAAAACCTGTAGTTCAACAATAAGATTCCTCATTATTTCTAACACCTCCATGGGTGAGCTTCCATCACTATTCTATCTTGGATCTCCAGGAGGTCCTTGCTGCAGATTCCCTTCCATCCTGATTTCTGCACCTTCTTGGGCTGCCATAATCAATGCAAAACATAAAGGCTTTTTGTTTGTAACCACAAGATTTATTAGTTTTTTCATAGATCGGAATATATACTAAGCAATTAATGTGGCCCTGTTCAGGCCCAGTGTTGTAACTTTTTTCTCTAATACCATATGTAGAGAACCTCAAATTCACCATAAAAAAAAAAAAATTCTATGACATAATTCAATTTCGTTTAAGCTCAAAAATTAAGAGAAGGTAAGATTCATTTCTATCCATAATGTCTTTATTACACCGATCTAGATTACTTTGAACCGAGAATCTTATGTGAGTAAAATATTTTCATAATTCTATCACTTCCCTTGAAAGGAAATGTATAAACTCAGGTTGAAGGAACCTTTGATGTTCAGAGAGATAAAGCTCAGAAGGGATAGCACCATTGAAGTATTCAAAGGGAGGCAGAGATCAAAATCGTCTCGCAGAGGTCGAGTTCAGGTGTAAGAACACCAAGTCATTTTTTCTAGAGATACTTGGGCAGAGTCATCAAATGGTGAAATTTATTCATGGGGAAGTACTGAAATCCTAAAAGAATCGAGACCGTTGATACTATGAGAAAAGGCCAAAACTTGTTAAGCCCCTTTTCGGAATTTCGGGTTATGGAAGTTCAAAGGGCCTAGAATCGTTGTCGTCGAAGTCGTGAAATCCTGAATCGTGAAACCCCGAACCCCAAAACCCCGAAGTACTATATGTATAGGATTCTCCCAATTCAAAGAAAGATCTACTAGAACTTCAATTACAAAAGTAAATATATGCTTATAAATAGGTGGGTACCTTTCAAGCTCATCTATACATAGACAATCCTACTTAGAATTTTGATTTCAGAGTTAAATATGCTCCTGTAGGTGGATTTGTTCTTTCAAATTCATAAGTAGATAATTTTGTCTAGTGTTTTGTTTCAAGAGGAACCATTCCCAGAATTTAGTCTTTGAACATAAACTTTTTACAATGAATAGATGTCATCTATGGAAATTATTTCAACTTAGCACGATTAGATGCATAAGATCAGATACAGGAATCATTCAAACAAAGACTACACATATTTTAAAAGAAGATAAAATATAAAGTTGACATTTTAGCATTCGGGACTTGCTTGTTACATATGCACGAAGTTCCTTTGCTTTACTAAACCCTGAAACCCCGAAATCCCAAAATCTTGAAATGATGGGCCCACAGCCTTTTCTCATTTCGCAACTCGACACTTCTTATCTCATTTTTCTTGTGCGTAAGAAGTTCATAAACCCGAAATCCCAAAATCCCAAACTTCAAAATCTCGAAATGCTGGGCCCAAAATCCTTTTGAATTTCACGATTCGACACTTCTTGTTTCATTTTGTTTATGCATCAGGTGTTCAAAAACCCCAAAATCCTGAAGTGATGGGCCCAAAGTCCTTTTTCATTTCGTGATTCGACACTTATTGTTTCATTTTGTTTAAGCATCAAGTGTTCAAAATCCCTGAAATCCCGAACCCCGAAATCCTGAAATGTTGGGCCCATAGTCCTTTCACATTTCGCGATTCGACACTTCTTGTTTCATTTTGTTTAAGCATCAGGTGTTCGAAATCCCTGAAATCACGAACCTCGAAATCCTGAAATGTTGGGCCCACAGTCCTTTTTCATTTCGTGATTCGACACTTCTTAATTCCTTTTGTTTGTGCATCATTATTAAAACAAGAAAGACTAAATATGAATAGTCGAATTGGTACCGCCTTGGGTAAAGGAAATTTTCGTAATAAGATAGGGTGCATCTGGGTTCCTTTATTGTTAAAGTAGTTCATATAATAGATCTGTCATTGCAAATTATATAGTATAATTTTTTGTTTCTATATTCTCTTGTTCGAAATACCTTTATACGGGTTAGCTTAATGAACTATAAGGGAAACTAGTATAATAGTCAATCCTCCTACCTCAACTACAGATATGTCTCTACACAGTCTATTTAATGGAGAAGAAAAATGTAGCATAGTTTACAAAACTCAGAATGATGTTCACGACATTATTCATATAGTTAGATTAATGAAATTACAACATAACCTCTACTCCCAATATGCAAATCCCAGCATTGATTTTACTCAGAAAACAATTAAAGAAGGAAAATAGCAGTGAATCTAATTTAGAGGAGATTTCTTCTAGAATTTAACCATGCATAATCCTTTCAACTATCATAACAAATAAAAGGCAAATTCTATCATTCGTTCAGAAAGGGGTCACTCGAGATTATATTTTCCCTATGTTCTCTATCAGTCTTTAGGCTTCTTGAATTTGAATTGATTTTTCCTATGCATTATTATATATCATAATTAGTAGATGCATTACATCCGTCATTGAATCATTCACTAGAGAATGGAAATTATTTCAGTTTGGATTTAATAGATACATGACATTAGATATCAAATCATTCGAATAGAGAAAGGAAATCATTTCAGCTCCGATTTAACAAATACATTGCAACAGATATAAAATCATTCAGACAGAGAAGGAGTAGAGCAACATATCTGAACTGGATCGCGAGAAGACAAAGGGAACCACCACGTTCCTCCCAACTGTAGAATAGGGTAGTCAAAATCACTTGCTCGATTCACCCCCTAGCCTGACCATGAATCCATGAGGGAGAACTTGGAAACTCCTCCTCAACAATGTCCTTCAATTCCAATGGTTATCCTCATGCCTAACACTTACTCAACAATGCTCATAACAGCAAGGAAATTCCATTTCAACAGACTCCTCTTGCCTCACACTCAATCCGTAGTGTTTGTAACAACAAGAGAACTCAAAAATCTTTTTCCCCATCATACTTTGCAGCGTCCTGCCTCCTCGCATATGCTATATATCAATTTTTCCTAGGTCTTTTTCCCTTGCTTTGGGGGATTTTCATAGCTTTCTAAACCCCTTATTTTCAGGGGCTACCAATGGCCAAATCTCTGATTTTCCACTTGTAATAATCAGCCTAGAGGTAGTTCCAACTTGTTCCCCACTCATGGAGTCATGGTCAGCTAATTTTAACATGGTTGTTCAATTTGTCCTCCTACAATTAATATAAATATTTTGTTTTTATACAAGTTTCATAGTCAAATAGTTAGTTGAGTCCTAATCAGAACTCTACCCAATGGTCATAATAATTAATTACAAATATCAAATTCAAAATTCATAATTTCCATAAATGGCAAAAAAATTTCCAAATTCGAAATTACTAAAAATGGAATTAAATTTCCAGCAAATTTAAATTTCAAAAATATTTTATTTTTGGGGATATCACATGTAAATTGTTACTGGTGGGTCTGTAACTCAATTATCAAGTAGATTTTGTCCTGTCCGGAAGGAGATAATTTTATGATGTCTATGCATAACATTCTTATCCATTTTTAAAAGGTATTCTAAGCTCGACAGTTAGTTATGCTTCTGGTATAAATACAAATCTTAAGGTTTATAACACTCAAATTAATATGCACCATCCATGTATGAAGGGACTTAGTACAATTTCTCTCGCCATTCATTATTTATGACTACTGTGTAAAGTTTTCCTTGTATTTCTTTAAATCATTTTTCTCTTGAATTGATATGCAACACTAATGATGGGCCCTATTTCATGCAAAGGTACCCATTAGTGAGCTATTGCCACATCCATCCTCGGCCATGAGCGACTATCCATATGAAAAACAACATGGAAGAGCTAGGGTCGGAAGTTAACTAATGTCTTGGCATGATGTGTTAAAAAGACAATTATCATTCTGTTTCAGCTTCTTCAAGTTTCCTTAAATATGATTTTCTAATCTTCATAAGGTGAATCTTCTAGGATTTTTCGTCTATGCAATGATCTTGGATATTCGTCCCCGTTCTCAACACAAAAGGTATTTGAGTTCCCTTCTATACCCTTCTGGAGTTCAAACAGTCGTGGTTGACAAAATTAAAAGAGGTCATTCAAAATTGATTTCCTCACATTCCTATCTTGTTTGGAAAAAGCGAAAGAATTCCCAAAAGTAACTTGGGGTTTCGTCCCGATTGTTATAGTATGAATTTTGAAATGATTTTTCTACACGGTTATCATGTTCATTAGAGTAATTAAATGTTTGTTAATTGATTACTGCTCAAGTCTCATACTACCCTAAAATTTAATTATCAGGGTTATCATTTTGATGACAGGCCCTATTTCAAACGTTGAATGTTGGATCGATTTATGCTAGATATATAATACTATATCATTTTATCTCCTTTTGGCATTTCTTATGTTTATTGCCGATGTGTTTTAATCTGCAATTGTAATAGTTAGATTGGATCCAACATGAGTAGATATAATGGTCTGAGTAAAGTTACGATTCTGTGTTTTACTTCTAGAACAATATTTATAAACCTGTACATTATTCGTTGTTTAGGACAAAAGGGTTGGTAGGAGTTTGAAATCACATGTTGTATGTACATAAATGTATGGTTGTAATTTCTTATTGTATACCATCCACTGGCATGAATACCGAGTGGACAGTTTCGCATGTATACTCATAGTTAATAAATTTATCAATTACTTTATATAGTGTGTATTTCTTAAGTTGAGTCCTTTTATTTTGTGTGAAAGGAAAACATAAGGATTAGAAACTTCTTCCAGCATGGGATTTATATTCTTTAATAATTATCTTTGAATTCTACTTCCGCATTATCTTATAACACAACAATGACTTAATTATATTACTGTAGTAAGATATAAGGAGTTCTAGACTCTTCGATTCAGTTATTTCTTATGTGAGAGGTAGTTGATTTCTTATTGGTGGAGTTTGTGTGTTAAAATACTATGACAAAAAATCTCTTTATAAGTGAGGTTTCTATTGCCGTCATTAAATATTATTTTAATAAATATATACACATTACTAACTACGACTGTATCTATGTGCACTATATATATATATATGGTAGGATTTTGAAATCGCATGTTGTATGTACATAAATGTATGGTTGTAATTTCTTATTGTATACCATCCACTACCATGAATACCGAGTGGACAGTTTTGCATGTATACTCATAGTTAATAAATTTATCAATTACTTTATATAGTGTGTATTTCTTAAGTTGAGTCCTTTTATTTTGTGTGAAAGGAAAACATAAGGATTAGAAACTTCTTCCAGCATGGGATTTATATTCTTTAATAATTATCTTTGAATTCTACTTCTGCATTATCTTATAACACAACAATGACTTAATTATATTACTGTAGTAAGATACAAGGAGTTCTAGACTCTTCGATTCAATTATTTCTTATGTGAGAGGTAGTTGATTTCTTATTGGTAGAGTTTGTGTGTTAAAATACTATGACAAAAAATCTCTTTATAAGTGAGGTTTCTATTGCCGTTATTAAATATTATTTTAATAAATATATACACATTACTAACTGCAACTGTATCTATGTGCACTATATATATATGTGTGTGTGTGTGTGTGTGTGTGTGTGTGTGTGTGTGTACAGATTTTCTCAACCCAAATACTCATAGAAAGATCTGTCTAATATTTTGATTACAAAAAAATAACATTCACTTATAGATAAATCTATTCTTTGAAGTTCACTTGTACATAGATAACTCTTCTTAGAATTTTAATTCAGGAGGATCCATCCCCATAATTTAGTCATTTATTATAAAACTTCATACAATGAACACATGCCATCTATGGGAGCTATTTCAACTTAGTACAAATAGATACATTATATCAGATACACAAAATCATTCAGAACAAAAAGGAGAAGATTAACATGTATGAACCAGTTTTTGGGAAGACAAAGGGAACGACCAAGCTCCTCCCAACCGTAGAATAGGACAACCAAATTACTTGTTCAATTCACCCCCTAGCCTAACCATGATTCCATGAGGGAGAACTTGAAAAATCCTCTTCAACAATGTTTCTTCTATTTGTAGTCCTCTCCATGCCTCACACTCAATATTCAGTGTTCATAACAACAAGTATACAACAATTCCTTTCCCTAGCATACTAGGTAGTGTTATGCCTCCTCACATATGCTATATATAAAAAACAATCATTTTCTCCTAGGTCTTTTTCCCTCCCTTGGGAATTTTCACAGCTTTCAAAATCCATGATTTCCAGGGGCTTCCAATGGCCAAATCTCTGATTTGCCACTTGTAACAATCAACCTAGAGGTATTTCCAACATGTTCCCCACTCATGGAGTCATGGTGAGTTGAATTTAACATGGTTGTTCCATTTGTCCTCTTGCAATAAATAAAACAATATTATGTTTACACACAAGTTTCATAGTCAAATAGTTAGTTGGTTCAAATCAGGTCTCTTCCCAACACTCATAATAATTAATTACAATTTATCAAATTCGAAATTCGAAATTGCTATAAATGGAAAAAAAAGTTCCAAATTCGAATTTACCAAAAACAAAAATAATTCTCTAACAATTTTTGAATTTCAAAAATACTTTATTTTTGGGGATGTCACATCCTTTCCCCCTTCAATAAAACACTATCCTCAGTGTTCATTGTTTTTTTGGAATAGGATTGGATGATGTTTCCGCAAATCTCCCTCCAATTCCAAAGTGGCCTCCTGAAGACTAAAGTGCTTCCATTGCACCTTTACCTGAGCGACGACTCTATTCCGAAGTGTTATTTCTCTCCAATCTAGAATGTGCAGGGGTTCTGCCTGAAACTCGCCTTCTGGTTCCACCTACACCAAGTTCCAATTGATCATATGAATAGGATCATGAACATAATCTTTCAACAAAGACACATGAAATATGTTATGAATTTTTATATTAGCTGGAAGTGCAAGTTGGTATGCTACGGGTCCAATTCGAGCTAGTATCTCAAAGGGTCCACAAACCCTGGGTGCCATCTAGGCATAGCTCCCGAGTTTGAGTGAACTCTTTCGGGCTTTAACTTTTAAGTACACATGATCTCCCATTTGAAATTCCAAGTGTCTTCTTTTCTGGTCCGCATAAATTTTTTGTCTGTCTTGTGCCTCTTTCAAGTTCTGTTGTACTTTTCTTACCATACCTTCCATTTCTTGGAGCATCTCTGGTCCAACCATAAGTCTATTAGCTGGGTTTTCCCAGCTAATTGGAATTGTACACTTTCTACCATACAGTATATCGAAGGGGCTTAGCTTAGCCAAAGTTTGATACCCATTATTATATGCAAATTCTACTAGGTGTAGGTAGTCCTCCCACTTTCTTGGTTTTGTTCTTACATACATGCAGAGCATATCCGCTACGATTTGGTTCATTCATTCATTTTGTCCATCTGTTTGTGGATGATAACTAGTACTGAAATTCAAATTAGTATTTAGCCCTGCAAATAATTCTTTCCAAAAATTAGATGTAAATTTTACGTCTCTATCTGAAATCACCATTTTAGGAATACCATGCAGTCTAAAAATTTCTTTCATAAATATTTCAGTGATATTTATAGCTTTAAAAGTAGACTTTACAGGAATAAAGTGTGTAGACTTACTGCGGTTATCGATTACAACCATAATAGAGTCATTATGTTTCTAAGTTTTTGGCAAACTTGTAATAAAGTCTAGCGATATGGTCTCCCATTTCCATTCTGGTACTGGCAATGGTTGTAGTAGGCCGGCTAGATGTCAGTGTTCGGCCTTAACCTGTTGACAATCTTGGCACCTAGCCAAATATTCTATTGTTTTTCCCTTCATATTAGGCCAGTAAAATAGTTTTCTAAGTGTTGTTATCGTTTTCTGGTATCCTGGATGGCCAGAATACGGTTTCTTATGCACTTCATCCAAGAATGTTATCTTTAAATCTACTAAATATGGTATGTAAAGTCTATTTTTGAATCGTAATAGTCCATTTTTGTGGAGACTCAGATCTGGTTTATCTGAGTTTGCAGTATTGTTTTGTAATTTTTCCATTATTTTAGTGTAATTTTCATCGTTAATACATGATGTCCTTATTCTCTGTTCCAGATCACCTTCTGCTCTACTGACATTTATTTCGAATAGCCCATGGAATTTTCTTCTTAGGGCATCTTCTACCTTATTTTCCTTACCCTTGATATGTCTTACCTCAAAGTTAAATTCGCTCAAGAATTCTATCCATCTTGCTTGCCTTTCATTAAGATTTGGCTGAATAAACAAATATTTCACTCCGCTATTATCTGTCAGTAATAGAATTTTTTTGCCCATTATGTAGTGTCACCACATTTTCAAGGCGTGTATTACTACTACCAATTCTATGTCATGAGTGACGTAGTTTCACTATGTTCTTTTAATTTCCGGGACTCATAACAAATCACGTGTCCTTCCTGAGTTAGGACACCACCTATTCCTTCTTTACTCGCATCAACACAAATGGTAAAGTCATTATCTGGGTCTGCTACCTTCAATATGGATGCAGTTGTCAATAATTCTTTCATCTTGTTAAAATTATATTGACACTTCTGTGACCAATTTAACTTCGTCCCTTTCTTTTGTAATGACATGATAGGGTAGGCTATTTTGGAAAACCCCTCTATAAATGTGCGATAATATCTAGTGATTCCCATGAATGACCGGATATCTACTACATCATTAGCTACCAACTATTCCAAGATGTATTTTATTTTCTTAGGGTCGATTGCAATGCCTTCTACTAAAATTACATGTCCTAGGTATTGTATTTTCGTTTGATAAAAATCACACTTATCAAATTTGGCATACAATTGTGTTTCCTCAAAGTTTGCACAACTATTCTTAAGTGTTCTTCATGTTCTTCCTCCATTTTATAATAGACCAAAATATCGTTGATAAATATGAGCATGAACTTGTCTAAATACTGAATGAAAATATTGTTCATCAGGCACATAAACGTGGCTGATGCATTAGTGAGTCCGAAATGTATGACTACAAATTCGTAGTGTCCATATCTTGTCTAAAATGTTGTTTTGTTTATGTCCTCATCTTTTACCCTAACTTGATGATAACCAGATCATAAATCCAACTTTGAAAACATCTTGGCCCCACCTACTTGATTGAACAAATCATTTATCCTAGGTAAGGGGTATTTTTTCTTAATAGTCATTTTGTTCAATTGTCTGTAATCAGTACATAGTCTTAGAGTACCATCTTTATTTTTCACAAAGAGGACTAGTGCTCCCCATGGTGAAACACTCGGTATAATATACTCTTTGTCCAATAACTCTTGCAGTTGTATTTTTAATTCTGTCAATTTTGGTAGACTCATTCAGTAAGGTGCTTTCGAGATGGGGGATGAACCAGGTAGTAGGTCTATGGAGAAGTCTATTTCCCTTCTAGGAGGTAATTCTGGTATCTTATCAACAAATACGTATTTGAATTCACGTAGGAAAGAAAATTCTTCCAAGTTGGGATTATCTTCTTTTTCTAATAGATTTGTTATTTGAATGGCGTAAACTTGACAACCCTTTCTCATGCATTTCTTGAATTGGATTGCAGTGACTTGTCTAATTGATATGGATTTTGGTATACCTTGGGTTGTTCTAGTAGTGTCATAATCGTCTTTATAATTAAGTGTCTTTGTATAAAAATCTAGAACTTCTTTGTTCTTTTCCAAGAAATCCATTCCAATAATCATATCATAAGATCCTAGCGGTAGAATATTAAGATTTGTTTTTATGTTTTTACCATCTAAACTAAATTTAAAATCAGAAATAAAGTCAACCACTTTCCTTTTAGTTCCTTTTGCTAACTGTACCAGCCATGATTTTGCATGTTTCATCCTCTGAAGTTTATTTGACTCTACTACTCCATGAGTGATATAACTTAACGTAACTCCAAGATCAATTAAAACATAAATTCGGGTGTTATTGATTTTACCTTCAATTTACACCATGAAGGACTAGTGGTCATCTTGCTGACCATCGATGGTTACATTTATCTGATGCAGGCTTCTGCCTACATCACTCACCATCGAAGCTTCCTGCAAATTATGAACAACATTTCTTCTTCTTGTGTTTAAACGTGGAGAGTTCCTCCTAAGATGGGGTTCTCCACATTCCCAACATTTTAATGCTTCATGGGGGTTTTCCCCAAACTTCTTTGTTCCCAAGTTTACCGATTTACCACCTCCTTGTGTGCTTGGATGGTTTGAGTGAAAATATTTTCTAGGAAAGATTTTTTCTACATTCCGATAAGGAGATGGCTAGTATCACTTCTTCCACTGGTTCATTCAATCTTGTTTCTTATCCTTCCAAGCCTTGGGAAAATCTTCTCATTGTTTGTAATGGTCGTAACACATTCATGATTTTTTTAATATTTCACTTAAGGAATTGGGGTTGTCAAACTCAATTATGTCCCTGTAGGACTGTGGTAAACAACTTAGGAACTACTGGATTTTTACCTTCTCCTCCTGGATATAAGGTACAAACCTTAGTAATTCCAAGAACTGGTTTATAAGATCCTCCATTTTCATCTCACCAATTTGTAACTCATAAAATTCTTTGGCTTTCCTTTCATAGTAGCTGTCAGATAGGTACTCTTTTTTGAAATATTTCTTAAAGTCATATCATTCCATCTATTTCTCTTTTAGTCCTTTGGCCAATTTCAGATATTGCCACCAAATGCTGGCTTTTCCTTTCAGATTGTAAATGGCCATTCTGACCTTCATATTGTTGGAATAGTTGTATATGTGGAAATATTTTTTGATTTTTGATAACCATGCCTTATCTTCCTCCCCTGTTCTGGATTCTCCATCAAAGGTAGTTGGTTTAATTTTCTTAAATGCTCCTTCAAGGTGGTCTACTTGTTTTCTTTTTCTATCCATTTTTGTTTTTCCCTCAGCTGAAGGTGTACCTTCAGATGAACTGTCTCATTTTTCTTCTTCAAGCCCAGAATTCTTGTAGGCCATTTTTCTAACCTCTTCTTCATTGCTATCATCCTTTGGGATTTTCTTTGTCACTATACTGCGCATCAAGACTTCATTTATCTCCTGTTGTTCCTGTTGTGCCTTCTTCAATTTTTCATTGTTGGCTTTGAAAACCTATAGCTCAACAATGATATTCCTCATCGTTTCCAGAACCTCAGTAGGGGAGCTTCCATAACTATTATGTCTTTGATTTTCAGGAATTCTTTGTTCAATATTCCCATCAAGTCTGATTTATGCATCATCTCGTGCTACCATGATCAACAAAAAACATAAAAGGGTTTTATGTTTGCAACAATAAATGTTTTATTAGTTTTACATAAACATAATTATGTGCTAAGAAATTAGGTGGCCCTGTTCAAGGTCCAAGTATTGTAACCTTTTCTCTGATACCATATGTAATGTACCTCTAATTATCAAAAAATTGTTTTTCTTTGTGGTCATAGACTCTCAAATTAAAGGCATATTTAACTCAATTCTTGTTACAAGGAGCTTAATCACTTATTTTTCCACATTAATACTTATCAAAGCTATTTTATAAGTGAAATTATATGACTTTATCTCCTCCTTGAAACCTTTACTCCTTGTAATCCTATAAGTGTTTCCTTCTATCCTAACCGCATGGGCTATACTCTTTTCCTTAGAAGACTATACATATATATACCGAAGTGTTTATGCAACAACCTACATATATATGTCTAAATTCAAAATACCACTGTGTCATAAAATATTTACACAAAAATTTATATACATGTATATAACTATTTCCTATTACATTGCGCCACCAAATATTTACGCAACATTCGATATGTATAAACATACTATTACCAAACATATTGTGCCATAAAACGTTTAAGCAATAACCTATATTTATATAAGTCCATTTCCAAATGTATTGCGCCATGCAAGGCCCACTGTGAGATGAGTACTAAGAATGGCCTTTCATAAATTTTGGAGTGACCAATACGTTTCTTTGGTTATGGGGGAGCAGAGAACTTAATGCGCTTCTTGCCATCAACATGGTCCTAGAACGTGTGAATGCCAGGCGTGGAGATGGTGGTTAAGAGTCTAGTTCTCACCTCACCCCTTTAGGGACAACTATCATCCTATTCGAATTAACTCTCGAGAAGAGGCTTACCTTTCCTTAACAGAATATCGATGAGTACAACGAACCCTAACCAAAATTAGAACAAGAAGAATGAATTGTCTGCCAAATCCATTTTCCGTGGATTAAGGTGGGACTAACTTGGGATACGGTCGAGAATATGTAATGACCCTTCTACCAGAGATTTTAAGACATTTTGGAAACAACCCCTTGGGATTATCACGAGTTTAAAGTGTCCCTCAAAAATTGCACCACCTTGCCCTAGCTACAGTACTGTCTTATGGAACACCATTAAGAATCCATAGACTAGTAGATGGGAGCTAGAAATACCATTTTCATTAGTCTTCTTTCGATATTGGCTCTGTGTGCTCCCTGCAAATAAGGTCAAGTTACCAAACATTCTCTGTAACTGCTCAATTGTTAAGTCGTGGACTCGGTCTGGAATCAAATGTATTGGGCGGACCTCTTCCATTGGGACTCTGCATAATAAGGTAAGAGCATATGGTTAGTTTCTTTTAAGAACCCTATGTATTATAAAAATCATTTTGGTTGTTGAGTCATTCGACGTGAAGGTTACTTGACAGTCTAAAGCTTGAATAATGGAAAGGTTATGCATTTCTTGATGTCTCTATTTTACCTTTATTTTAGTTATAGTCACTGCATTATTTGTTGTCATAATGTATACGCCACTCCCAATAGGTTTTAGTAAATGATATCTCATTTCTCTGAGGGAGGGTAGAGTCTCACAAAAGAATCCCTTCACAAAATGTACAAGGCGTTGTATAATTCCTTTTGTCTCTATCATGGTCTCAATCAGTTGTACAATGTTGAACTAAAGACCTCTGTGATTCTGGCATCCTAAGATAACTCTTCAATACCATCAAAGCCCCTTGACATTTCTGAAATGTTATTTGTCATATTCTCTATCACTACGACTTGAAACCAATGGTCAGGGATTTCTATATCAATCATTGAATTAATAATATATCCCCTGTAAATTGTTACTGGTGGTTCTATAACTCAATTATCAAGTATATGTTGTCCTGTGTGGAAGGAAATAAGTTTATGACGTCTATGCATGGCATGCTTGTTTGATTTTAAAAGGTAGTCTCAGCTCGACAGTTAGATATGCTTTTGGTATAAAAGAAATTCTTAAGGTTTATAACACTCAAATTAATATACACTGTCCATGTATGAAGGGACTTAGTACAATTTCTCTTGCTATTCATTATTTATGACTGCCGTGTAAAGTTTTCCTTGTATTGATTTAAATCATTTTTCTCCTGAATTGATACACAACACTAATGATGGGCCTTGTTTGATGTGAGGGTACCCATCAGTGAGTTGTTTCCCCATCCATCCTTGGCCTCGAGTGACTTTCCAATCGGAAAACAACAAGGAAAGGTCATGCGAGCCGAGGTCAGAAGTTAAGTAATGTCTTGGAACGATGTGTTAAAAAGACAATTATCATTATGTTTCATCTTCTTCAAGTTTCCTTAAATCTGATTTTCTAATCTTCGTATGGTGAATCTTCCAGGATTTTTCGTCTACGCAATGATCTCAAATTTTCGTCCCTATACTTGGCCCAAATGGTACTCGAGTTCCCTTATGTACCCTTCTGGAGTTTGAACAGTCACGGTTGCAAAAATTAAAAGAGGTCATTCAAAATCGATTTCCCTAGATTCCTATCGGGTTTGGAAAAAGGGGAAAAATTCCCAAAAGTAACTTGAGGTTTGGGCCCAGTTGTTATAGTATGACTTTTTCAATGATTTTTCTACAGGGTTATCCTGTTCATTAGAGTAATTAAATGATTTTTAATCGATTATTGCTTGGGTCTCATTCTTTCCTAAAATTTAATTACCTGGGTTATCATCTAGATGATAGGCCTTGTTTCGAACGCTAAATGTTGGATCAACTTATACTAGATCTATAATACTATACCATTTTATCTCCTTTCGACATTTCGTATGTTTATTTCCGATGTGTTTTAATCTTCAATTGCAATAATTAGATTGGATCCAACATGAGTAGATATAATGGTCTGAGTAAAGTTACAATTCTATGTTTTACTTCCAGAACAATATTTATATACCTGTAAATTCTTCGTTGTTTAGGCTAAAAGGGATGGTAAGAGTTTGAAATTGCATGTTGTATGTACAAAACTGTATGGTTGTAATTTCTTATTATATACCCTCCACTGCCATGAATAACGAGTGGACATTTTCGCATGTATACTCATAGTTAATAAATTTATCAACTACTTTATACAGTGTGTATTTCTTCAGTTGAGTCCTTTTATTTTGTGTGAATGGAAAACATAAGTATTAGAAAGTTCTTCTAGCATCGGATTTATACTCTTTAATAATTATCTTTGAATTCTAATTCTGCATTATATTATAACAGAATAATGACTTAATTATATCACTGCAGTAAGATATAAGGAATTCCAGACTCTTTGATTCAGTTATTTCTTATGGAAGAGGTAGTTTATTTCTTATTGATATTGTTTTTGTTCTCAAATACTATGATATAAAATCTCTGTATAAGTGAGGTTTCTATTGCCGTCATTAAATGTTCTTTTAATAAATCTATACATAGTACTAACCGCAACTGTATCTATGTGCACTATATATATATATGAGTCTATATGTATATATGTACATATTTTCTCAACCCAAATACTCATAGCTAGATCTGTCTAATATTTCGATTACAAAAAAATAACATTCGCTTATAGACAAATCTACTCTTTCAAGTTCACTTGTACATAGATAAATATTCTTATAATTTTAATTCAGGAGGAGCCATCCCCAGAATTTAGTTTGTGATTATAAAAGTTCATACAATGAAAATATGTCATCTATGAAATCTATTTCAACTTACACAAACAGATACATTATATCAGATACAGAAAATCATTTAGAACAAAAATTAAAATATTAACATATTTGAACCAGTTCACGGGAAGACAAAGGGAACAACCATGTTCCTCCCAACTGTAGAACAAGACAACCAAATTACTTGTTTGATTCACCCCCTAGATTGACCATGAGTCCATGAGGGTGAACTTGAAATCTCCTCTTCAACAATGTTTCATCTATCTATAGTCATCTCCTTGCCTCACACTCAATATTCAGTGTTCATAACAACAAGTATACAATAATTCCTTTCCCCAACATACTAGGAAACGCCCTACCTCCTCACATATGCTATATATCAAAAACAATTATTTTTTCCTAGGTCGTTTTCCCTCCCTTGGGAATTTTCATAGCTTTCTAAGTCCCTAATTTTTAGGGGCTGCCAA
>JASDQU010102236.1:152898-169917 GCA_032191745.1 Picea mariana
CAACAAGTATACAATAATTCCTTTCCCCAACATACTAGGAAACGCCCTACCTCCTCACATATGCTATATATCAAAAACAATTATTTTTTCCTAGGTCGTTTTCCCTCCCTTGGGAATTTTCATAGCTTTCTAAGTCCCTAATTTTTAGGGGCTGCCAATGGCCAAATCCCTAATTTTCCACTTGTTACAATCAACCCAGAGGTAGTTCCAACATGTTCCCCACTCATGGAGTCATGGTTAGCTAAATTTAACATGGTTGTTCCATTTGTCCTCCTGCACTAAATAAAACAATATTTTGTTTACATAAAAGTGTCATAATCAAATAGTTAGTTGGGTCAAATCAGGTCTCTGCCCAACAATCATAATAATTAATTACAATTTATCAAATTCGAAATTCAAAATTTTCATAAATGGAATTTTTTTTCCAAATTCCAATTTACCAGAAACGAAAATAATTCTCTAACATTTTTTTAATTTCAAAAATACTTTATTTTTGGGGATGTCACAAAAGAAGTAGAACATTACTCGTACTCTGCCTATATCCTTTGGTTTGAAAACATTTTCTTTTTTGGAATTTTCCATGGCCACTTAACTTTCTTTGGTTAGAGTTGAATCACTTACAAAAAGGGTCGACCGCCGATCGTGTTCAATCCTCGTTTACAAAGACATGAATTGAAACTATGTAATGGGTCCTGTAACTCGTAATTCATTTTTTATGCAGGCAATGTGTTACTTACGCTCTGTCGGGATTCGTAAAAGTGCTCTATGTATTTACTTTATCACTCTATAATTCATATCTTGTGTATTTATTTTATCACTGTATAATTCATTACTTGTTCTTTGTGTATACAAAAACATTATTCTCAGTTACATTAATTAATTATGGGGCCATGTTTCATTTTGCAAGGGTACCCATCAGCTGATTTTGGGTCCACTCCTCCCCCTTTGGATCATGGAAAGGTTGTCTCACAAGCTCCAGTGGCGATCAGATTCTTCGTTGATTTCAAGGTAAATATTGTTTTGTGTTATCTTTATTATTTGATTTCCATTAAATACTTAACATAGTTTACCAAACCTATTGTCTTCTCTCCTTTGCAGGTTAAAACAACGAGGAAAGTGCATCAAGGAAAATCTCCTACTCGAAAGGTATTCAAGTTTCTGATCTGGGCATACATACTTATGCATTCTCCTTAGATTATGTCTACAAGTGGTAATGAAGTCTTTTGTCTATGGTCACTGTCATAATTTGAATCATGCTCTCGTGGACACACAGGTTGTTTTGTATCTATTTCCAATTGAATATACATGTTATTTGAAACCATTTTGAACAAGGTCCATTGAATGTAACAACTACTTTTACATACATTTGTAGACTACTGAATTCACTATTTATGTGGTTGTTGATAATATAATGAATATGTAAACATATATGAGGATTGTTATTCATCCCATCTTTTCTTTATGGTACTTGTATCGATTTGAAATAGCAATTCAATGTATATATCTAGTTCAATGGTTAATAATAACATAATAGCAGTCCTATTTTTTCTTCTTGCATGAACACATATATATAAGTATACACAGTCATTTATATATATGCATAACCCTACTTAATGATTATTAGCAACATGCAACAATTATTTCATTTCTTTATCTATGATTACATATATATGTGTATACAATTATCTATATATGTATAACCCTATTTCATGATTAAATAGAACATACAGTAGTTCTGTTATTTCTAACAAGTGAGAACATATATATGTATATGAAATCGTCACATAATCCATCTCATTCTTGACAATTAATAATGAAACAAAATGTTAACAAGAATGCAAGTAAGGGCACATATCTAAAAATCTGATGTTGGGACACAAATGGAACCACCACGTTCCACGAAATAGTAGAATAGAACAATCAAGTTTACTTTCCATGTTCATTCCCTATCCTGAACATGAGTCCATAAGGAAAAACTATAATGATCCTCCTTTGCTACAGTCACCTTCCACAGATCAGAAAATTCCCTTGCCTCACACTAACATTGTTCATAACAAAAAGTAGTTTCCTTTATCCAACATACTAAGCAATGTCCTGCCTCTTCCATATGTTGTATGTATATGCATCTTGTGCCCAGGTATTTCCTTCCCTCCTTAGGAAATTCACAGCTTTACAAATCCCTTATTTTCAGGGGCTTCTAGTGGTCAAATCCCACATTTTCCACTTGTAAAAATTAGCCTTGAGGAAACTCAAATCTCTTCCCCATTCATGGAGTCATGGTCAATTATTTTTAACCTAGTTGTTCAATTTGTCTTCCGTCATTTAATTTATAAAAAAAATTGTCTTTCACATGTGTCACAATCAAAGAAGTTAGTTGGGCATGTCAAATATTTTCCCAACAGTCATAAATACTTAATTACAATAACAAAATTCCAAATTCGAATTTTCCATAAATGGAAAATAATTTCCAAATCTGATTTTTCCAAAAACAGAAATTTATTCCCAAGTACACTTAGAATTTATTATTCTAATATTTTTGGGGATATTACATCATCTCCCCTTTAATTACAACACTGTCCTCAGTGTTCACTCCTCTCTCGAAATAGGGTTGGATAAGATTTCTGCAAATCTTCCTCCAATTCCCAAGTGGCCTCCTGAGGACTAAAGTGACTCCACTGCACTTTTACCTAGGTGATGGCTATGTTCTGTAGTATTGTTTCTTTCCTGTCCAGAATGTGTAGAGGTTCCTGTTGGAACTCGCCTTCTGGTTCCACCTGCACTATGTTCTAATAAATGATGTGAGTAGGATCATGAATATACATTTTCAATAAACAAACATGAAAAACATTATGAACTTTTAAATTTACAAGAAGTGCAAGTTGATACGCCACGAGTCCAATTCGAGCTAATATTGCGAAGGGGCCACAAAACTTGGGCACCAAATTTGAACAATTTCCTAGCATTAGAGATATTATCCTTGCTTTGAGTTTCATATATACATGGTCCCCAATTTGAAATTCATATTGTCTCCTTTTTAAATTTGTGTATCTTTTTTGTTTGTCTTGGGCATGTTTTAAATTCCGTTGTATCCTTTTTACCATTTTCTCCATTTCATGGAGTATTTCCAGTCCCATCATAAGTTTTTCAAATGAATTATCCTAGCTAATCGGAGTTGTGCATTTCCTTATGTATAATTCTTCGAAGGGATTGATATTAGTCGATGTCTGATAGCCATTATTGTAAGAAAATTCAACTAAGTGTAGGTACTTCTCCTACTTAGTTGGTTTCATTCTCACGTAATTTCATAACATGTCCTCCATAATCTGATTCATTAGTTCAATTTTCCCATCAATTTGTGGATGGTAGATTGTGCTGAAATGTTGGTTAGTATCCAGTCCTACAAACAATTCCTTCCAAAACGTTGACATAAATTTGACATCGCTATTTGAAATCACCATTTTAGGAATTCCATGCAATCTAAATATTTATTTCATAAATATTCCAGGGATATTAATTTCTTTATAAGTAGATTTCACACATATAAAGTGTACAACTTTGCTAAGTTAATCAATCACTGTTGATTAAGGTTGGTTTTCATTGATGTCAACCCTTGAATAAATCTTTGTAGCACAAAGGTTAGGTAATCGACCCAATATTGTTTGATATAAATATGACTTATTATTGTCTTGTCATGGTTGATAATAATTAGAAATGGATGAACTCCAAAGTGGTCCCCTTATGGTGAAATCCCTCATGCGAAGACGGTTTGCGGATTGAGTTATCCTAGAAGTATGGTTAGATAACCCATGCATATTTGTGGAATAATGAGATGAAGGTTGGTGAATTTGTCAATTAAACTATCCTATATGGATATTTATTTTCATTCCATTTCTAGTGGTATGTGTAACGTCACATAACTCCTCACATTTAGAGAGTTATGGCCATGAGAAGTTGGAGAACCCAGGTTTGGGTAATGCACCCAAGTTTGTTTGATGAATAATGGTATGATTTTTGATATATTTGTAGGTAATACTATTCTATATGGGTGGTACATTTCATTCCATTTCTGGTGGTATGTGGAACATCACATAACTCCTCATGGTTTGAGAGTTATGGCCTTACGAAGTTGGAGGACCCTCTTATGTCATCTAGAAGCCCCAAAACGTCAAATTAGTCAAATCGTTTAAGAGATTTTAGAAGGTAAATAATAAAGGAAATTGATGAGTGTACTATAATTCAAAGTGAATAGAAAATAAATTATTTAAATAATAAATTTAATGGGGAAATTAGAAGTGGGTTAACCCTAAAATAAGGAAAGTGGGCAAAGTGACCTAGAAGATGTTCTTAAGGAAGCTACTTGGAGAGTATAAATAAGAGGCAAGGCTCTCTCATTTAAGAAACACTTGAGCATATTGAATACGTATATGTGTCTAAGAAACCAGAAGGATTTCAGTTGTCAGAAAACGCATATTATGTGTGTAAATTAAAGAAGGCCTTGTATGGTGTAAAACATGCTCCTAGAGCATGGTAGACTGGGTAAGTATCTACAATAGGCAGGGTTCAAGAAAGGAAGTGTAGACAACAACCTTTACATCAAGGTAAGTCAAAGTAATATTTTATTAATTGAAGTTTATGTTGATGATATTATTTTTGGTAGTGATGATGACAGGTTAAGCCAGAAATTTGCAAAAGATATGTAGAATGAATTTGAAATGTCGTGACTTGGAGAACTATCCTTCTTTCTGGGACTTCAGATAAGCGAAAGAAACCGAGGAATTTTTATTTCTCAAACCAAGTATATCAGAGAAATGATAAAAGGGTTTGGTATGGAATATTGCAAACCATTTATCACTCCCATGCAAACCAGTTGCAAGTTTAGCAAAGATGATGATTCAAAGTCTACAGATCAGAGGCAATACAGGTCAATGATTGGCAACCTACTATATGTGACAACATCCAGACTAGATGTAATGGAGGCAGTTGGAAAGGTGGCACGATTTCAAGAAGCACCAAAGGAATCACATGTATTAGTAGTGAAGAGGATTTTTAGATATCTCCAAGGAACAAAAGAGTTTGGATTATTGTATCCAAAAGGAAAGTATCTATCACTTATTGCCTACACATATGCAGATTGGGCAGGTTGTATTGATGACTGGCGAAGCACTAGTGGAGCATAATTCTTCTTGGGTGAGTGTTTAGTATCATGGCTAAGTAAGAAACAATCATTAGTATACTTATCTACAACCGAGGGAGAGTACATTGCAACAACATCATGTGGTACATAGGTTCTTTGGATCAAACAAAATTTGACAGACATACAGGTTTAGTATGATGAGCCCATTTCAATCTATTGTGATAATACAAGTGCTAGCAATATCTCCAATAATTCGATGATGCACTCCAAGATAAAGAACATTACAATCAAGTATCACTTTTTATGGGAATAAGTTGGAGAAGAGAACATCAGAGTTGAGTATGTGGGCAGAAAAGAACAAGTGGCAGACATCTTTACAAAACCACTTCCACAGGAAGTCTTTTAGTATATTTTCTAGAAAGTCAGAGTTATTTATACTCCAAAATGAAATATTTTGAAGGCTTATCTTATATGTCTTAGATGTACACGAGTAAACACCATATGAAGACAGTTCAATCAGGGGGAGAAAACCTAGATGGAAAGATACCTTTTCCATTGATGACAAAGGGGAAGATATTTATCAAATGAAAAGGATAGAGGCATGGTTCTAGGGGGAGCATATTTATCAGATGCAGAATACAGAGTCATGGTTCCAGGGGGAGAATGAGTGGTATGATTTTAGTATTGTATAAGAGTGTTTCCATCAATGGAAAAGGTGGAGATTGTTGTTTAAGATTGGTTTTCATTGATGTCAACCCTTGAAGAAAGCCCCATAGCACAAAGGTTGGGTAATGGAACCAATAATTTTTTATGTAAAGATGAATCTTTATTTTCTTTTCATGGTTGATAATAAGTAGAAATGGATGAACTATAAAGTGGTACCCTTACGGTGAAAGACCTCATGGGAATATGCTTTTTGGATTGAGTTATCCTAGAAGTATGGTTAGAGAACCCATGCTTATTTTTGGAATAATGATATGAAGGTTAGTGAATTTGTTAGTGAAAATATCCTAGATGGATAGTGCTTGTCATGTCATTTCTACTAGTATTTGGAACATCACATAACTCCTCACGGTTAGAGAGTTATGGCCATGAGAAGTTGGAGAACCGAGTTTTGGGTAATGGACCCAAGTTTGTTTGATAGATAATGGTATGAGTTTTGATATATTTTCAGGTAATACTATTCTATATGGATTTTATATGTCGTTCCATTTCTAGTGGTATGTGGAATGTCACATAACTCATCACGGTTTGCGAGTTATGGCCTTACGAAGTTGGAGGACACTCTTATGTCATCTAGAAGCCCCAAATGGTCAAAGTAGTCAAAGTGGTTTAAGAGATTTTAGAAGGTAAATAATAAATTGAATTGAGAAATTAGAAGTGGGTTAACCTTAAAATAAGGAAAGTGGGCAAAGTGACCTAGAAGATGTTTTTAATGAAGCTACTTGGAGAGTATAAATAAGAGGCAGGGATCTCTCATTTAAGACACACTTGAGCATATTGAATACCTATAGGTGTCTACGGTAACCAAAGGATATCTAAGCCAAATTTTTGAGGGAAGGTGAAGAAAAGAAGGCCAGAATTGAGGGAACGATAAATTCTTTTGATGATGCTTTCTAAGGTATGTTATTTACAGGTCATCTCACCATTTCTACAATAACATTTTTTATATAATGATTCAGACCGTAAAATTTCTATTCCATTGAGTAAACATATCCAAGTACCTGTGGTACAAAATTCATCTTCTGGGTCTTTGTATTTTTTGAGTTACACTCCATGGAAAATAGGGTGTGTGGTTAGTCAAGAAACTAGTAAAAAAAAAGTGTTTCCGGTAAAAACATCATAACATATTCATAAAAAATCCCAATTCAGTAAGACCAATACTATTGGTTAGAGTATAGTATGTAGTATGTTTTGTAATAGTTTCATATTGATTCAAAAAATATTCCATGCGGGGAACAGTCTACAAGGTGACTCTCTAGAATAAGCTAGAAATTAGCAAGGTATGCCATTTTTTCTATAACTACTTTTCTAAGAGGTTCCAAGTAGTGAAACCTAGAGGAATTGCATAAAACACACTGAAGAACATTTTTGTATTAGTTTCATATATTTATTCATTATAGGTACAAATTTATGATTATTTCAAGTTAGGGTTGTTGACTAATCCAAAACTAGTCACGTGAGACTAAAGAAATGTTTGATGTAAATGCTTGTCTCTTGTTGTTTAAAGTTAAGGAAGGTTTGCAGGTATGTGATTATATACACGAGGTCTATTACAGATTTATAAATCATATTTGGATGATGAAATTGATGAGGGCTTTAGGTTGAGGTACAAGTTGGGTACATGGTTGGGACAAGTAGTTGATGAGTTGGCACATACATGAGGTGTATAGTTGATGATGTTGGTACATGTTGATGATTCATAGTTGATGAGTAGTTGAAACATGATTGGTACATACTTGGTACATGGTTGGTTGCATTTGTTTATGGTACATATTAATTACAGATTGTTTGGTACAAGTTGGCGCATGGTTGATGCACTTGTTTATGGTACAAGATGGTGCATCGTTGATGCACTTGTTTATGGTACAGGTTGATTACAGGTTTAGGTACAGTTTTATTCATGGTTTATGAATGGTTCAGGTTTATTGGTATAGGTTTACAGTGGTATATCTCACAGTGATAGTGTGACAGTGGTTCCATCATTCTACTTCTACTTCAGGGTGGTTGGGCGGGGCGAGGATAGGTAGTTGTAGCCACTATCTGGTTATAGCTATAGAACATAGGGGGTTGTAGTATCCTTCTGGTTGTAGCCTGAGAAACTATGGGGTTGGAGCCTCCTTCCAGTTCTAGCTGGAAAATAAAGGAAGTTGGTGCTTCCAGTGAATGTAATTCTTCAAGATATATAAGAAAAAGCATTTCATGGTTTTCTCCTGATTTGGGTTTTCACATAAAACATTGGTGTACTTTGTATGTGTGTGATTGTTCATTTCTTATTGCTCATTATTGGATAAAAATTCTAAATTGATATAACACTTGGATTATTTGAAGAAAAAGGATGATAATTACGTTATTACTGATTCACCCCCCTCTTAGTAATCCAACATAGATTTTTCAACTGAATTATCCAAGCTAATCAGAGTTGTGCATTTCCTTCTATATAATTCTTCGAAGGGACTGATAATAGTTGATGTCTAATAGCCATTATTGTAAGCAAATTCAACTAAGTGTAGGTACTCCTCCCACTTAGTTGGTTTTATTCTAACGTACTTTCATAACATGTCCTCCACAATCTCATTTGTTCGTTTGGTTTTCCCATCCATTTGTGGATGGTAGCATGTGATGAAATTCAGGTTAGCATCCAATCCTACAAACAATTCCTTCCAAAACGTTGACGTAAATTTGACATTGCTATTTGAAATCAACATTTTAGGAATTCCATGCAATATAAGTATTTATTTCATAAATATTTCAGGGATATTAATTGCTTTATAAGTAGATTTCACACGTATAAAGTGTGCATATTTTCTAAGTTTATCAATCACTACCATAATCGAGTCATTTTTCTTTTGAGCCTTAGGAAAACCTGTGATGAAGTCCAACGAAATAATATCCCACTTCCATTATGGTATGGGTAGAGGCTGTAGCAGACCAACTGGATGTTGATGTTCAGGCTTTACTTGTTGACAATTTAATCATTTAGATAAGTATTGAATTGTTTCAAGCTTCATGTTAGGACAATAAAACAATTTTCTTAAGGTTGTTATCATTTTCTGGTATCCTCGATGACTCGAATATGGATTTTTGTGCAATTCGTCAAGAATCGTTGGCTTTAAATCAATAGTGTTAGGTATGTAGAGCCTATTTTTGAACCTTAAAAATCTATTTTTATTCAAAATCAGATCTGTTTTGTCGATTTTTTCTTCATTTGCTTGTAATTCTGTTGTTGTTTTGATGTATGTTTTGTCAATACAGCTTGCAGATTTTATTATTTGTTCGATGTAATTTTCTTCTTTGTTAATACTTATCTCAAAAATTATGTCAGTTCTCCGACTTAGGGCATCTGCAACTTCCTTTTCTTTTCTTTTGATGCGTCTTAATTCTAGATCAAATTTACTAAATAAGGCTAGCCACCTCGCTTTCCTTACGTTGAGATCTGGTTGACTAAATAAAAGCTTCACACCATTGTTGTCAGTTAGTAGCAGAAATTTTCTTCCCATTAAATAATGTCACCACATTTTCAGCACAAGAATTACAGCTGCTAACTCCAAATCATGTGTGACATAGTTTTGTACTTGTGGTCTACTGTAAACATTGTATAAGGGTTATAAAACTTACATCCTATAAATTTTAGTTTCGAAGCATGGTATAAGGGATATTCATGTCACCTCCTTATTTGGAAAAAAATCTCCTTAAATTGAGCATGAATTATGCTGGAAGTTAGGATTCACCTTAATATTGGGAACTATAGTCAAAATGATCCAATTATCAAATTTAAACTAACACTATTGGTTTTGGTCCGTTTAAAAACTACCCAAATCATCAAATTTTCTATTAAACTAACCAAAAACATACAAACCTTTGACCAAAAAACCGTAAACAAAAAGAACCTATTGTGACATGTAATTAAATTATTGTGAGTACATCACAAAATTTTTACCATAATTTAAGTTTGTCTTTTTGCAAAGGTGCAATTTTCAACAAAAGGTAGCTACACAAGTTACCTGTTATAGTGAAATTTATTCTATATAAAGAGATGAAAATTATAAGAAGATCCCATAAATTGTAAACCTTCATCAAGGTCGAAGGCATTCACATATCTATCTTAGATCTAGAAACATAGTCGTATCATCCATGTCTACAACGGTGTAGTCCAATGATAACATGGTCACATTATAGATCTCCAATGGAGAAATTTTTGAGGTGGAGAAGGTTGTGGCATTCATCTAAAAAATCCTCAAGATAACAATTGAGGGTGAGGATGAGGGTGAGGGAGGGAAGACTAAGACAACCATTCTTGTGTGAAATTTTTCAAGAAATATTTTGAAATTTTTTATCCCTTACTATGAATACCATCATTCCCATGATGCAGCGTCAGCTGATACTTTGAAAATCACGGCAGTAAAACTGCGGAAGAAATTTTGCAGCACAAAAATTGCAACAGGAAAAGCGCGGTAGAAAAAGCATGGCAGAAAAATCACTGTAGGAAAAATGCGGCAGAAAAATCACGGCATAAAAATTGCAACATAAAAAGTGTAATAGAAAAATCACTGCAAAAAAACAATGGAAAAAACATATCAGCAGGAAAATCATAGCAGCAGAATCGCGACAACGAAACCACGGCAGCAAAACCCTACAAGAAGAAAACATTTATTGATACATATAGAGGTTGTATAAAATTGAGGTTCTAGCACATGGTTTGAGGTACATATTTTTGGTATAGTGTTTAATGTATATGTGATAATATCAGATTGGATGATGAGTATACAGTGACAGGTTTATTACTGATAAAATTGACAAAATAAGTTGTGACATTGACATATTTAGTTTCTACATTTGGTATTTATATTTTAGGGTGGTTGGACATGGAAATGATAGGGGGTTGTTGCCACCTTTTAGTTGTATCTGGAAAACATAGGGGGTTGTATCCTCCTTCTAGTTATAGAAATAAAATTGGGGAGTTGGAGATTCCCTCAGGTTGTAGCCTGAAAATAGGGGGTCGGAGCCTCCTTCCAGTTGCAATTGGAAAACAAAGGAATTTTGTGCTTCCAATGGATGTAATTCTTAAAGAAAAATAAGAAAAAATATGTTTTGGTTTTCTCCCCTATTGGGTTTCCATGTAAAAAATATTGGTGTACTATGTATGTGTATGTGTATGATTGTTCATTTTTCCATGGTTTATTTACTCTACACTTTATTTACTCTTAATTTGTCCATGGTTTGTTGGAAGGTGTCCTTTTCCTTGGTGTCTATGATACAATCAACTATTTCCTATTTGGTACAGTTATGATTTATTTATGTAAAATCCAACTTCTCATCCATGTCTGAAGTGTGTAGGAGAGGTGGAAAATATGGTCGAAGCAGTTCCACATTAAATACTAGGTTCAAGCCATGGAAATGAGGAATACTTGATTCAAAATAATTCTCAACCACCGCCTTAGTGATGGTGTAAGGCCTGTATCATAGTGGGTGTAGCTTTCTATGGGGTCCTATGAGGTGCTCTTTTTTCAAGTACAACAACACCTTATCTCCCACCTAAACTTGTGTGGTACTCGATGTTGATCATGGTGTTATTTATACTTGGAATTGGCTTTCTTCAAAATATAATGAACTTATTTTTGTGTGTTCTCGATGCACTCAACAAATTTGGTTACTCGATTGACCTCGGTGTGAGCATCGAAAGACTCTTCCATTGAAACTACAATGGGTATAGTTATGCCAATGGGGGGCATTGGTTGGAATCCCACTCACACCTGAAAGGGTTTGTGGCCAATAGATATGAAGAGGGATATATAGTAGCTATGTTGAATATAAGGAAGGATTTCATCCCATGTGTGTGTGTATTTTTGGAATTGTACATCCTGAAGATTTGGACAATCACTATGTTGACTACTGATGTTTTTATATTAGTATGTGGGTGGAAGGAAGTCAACTTGGTTATCTTGGTGTCTATCATCAACCATAGGCTAGACCAAAGAGTGCTTAGGAGCCTAATATCTTGATTAGAGATAATAGTAAGTGGAAACCCAAAATGAACCCGAAGATGTATAAAGAAGATATTGGACGTGGCCTCATCTATGATCCTCTTCTTTCAAGGTGCCAAAACTTTGATCTTAGAGAATCGATCAATGACCAAAAATACACAGTCATTCCTATGCTTTCTTGAAGGAAAAAATGGCATGTAGTCCATGGAGATGGAATCCAAAGGCCTATATAGAGTAGACATAGGGTTGTATATCTCTTGTGTATTGATGGAAGGATTGGCAATGGTGCACGCTATGAAAGATATAATGTACTTGTCAACATATTGTTGAAGCTTCAACCAATAAAAATGCTTTTGCAGTACTGCTAATTTTTTATCTACACAAAAATGTCTCTCTTCCTGGATATATTGAGATTCCCATATCACCTTCTCATGCTCACTTGAATCAAAATAAGCATGACTCAGATGTCATAGCATTCCATCTTGGAGATGAATGTCTAGAATTGTTTTTCCTATTCTCAATGTACGATAGGAATTAGAAAAGTCAAAGTCATTATTATATAATTTTGGCCATCTCTATGTCTCATGTTCATGAGAGTTGAGAATTGTGGTTAGTGATACCACCAAGGGTCAACTGAGGAAATATATGACATGGTTGGTGATACCCTTCATGTAGTTGATATTCAAGTGGAATTGTTACAGGTACTTGGACCGCTTCTGATGGAAGTAGTTTTGTAACTATCCTTGTGTCTTCATGAATTGTAGAGGCCTTTGATCAGTGTGGATGATCGTTTCCTTCCCCAGAATGTAATTCTTTCACTGTCAACATGCCTTGATAATGGAGTACATCTCTTTTTCATAGGTGGAGTATCTAAAAATAGTATCAGATAGAGTTATGTTGTGATAGGATACCAAATTCCCATGATGAGAGAGGATTGGACAAATATCATAATCTGAAGCATCTGTCTCAATCTCAAATGGTCCTTGCACATCTGGAAGAATAACGGCTCGTGCTGAGCAGGGGTGAGATTTCAAATCCTCGAAAATTTTTTTTTCGGTGATGACCACACAAAATTGTTCTTTGATCCACTTTTGGTCACCTTTCTTAGGGCCCAAGTAATATGAGAGAACTCAAATACAAATCAATGGTAGAAGTTGGTGAGGCCCAAGAAGTTACGGAGATCGATCATTTTCCTTGAGGAAGACCAATCACAAATGACCTGGATCTTGGATGGATCCACATGTACACCCTGATCATCCATGATGTATACCAAATATTAGATTATTTTCATGACGAAGGAGCATTTCTCTAAATTTTCATATAAATTGTGTTGTCGTAGGGTGCCCAAGACCTGTTTAATATGCTCCAAATGTTCCTCTCAAGTTTTATTTAAGATGAGGATTTCGTCAAAATATAAAACCACAAAGGAGTTTGGAAATTGTTGTAATATATCATCCATCATCCACATGAATGTGGTTGGGGCATTGGTCAATCCAAAAGGCACAAAAAACCACTCAATGAGACCTTATTTATACTAGAAGGTCATCATCCACACATTAGTTTGTTCAATATACACCTGGTGGTATCTCGACTTTAGATAAATCTTACTAAAAAATGTGGCTCCCTTGAGTTGATCGAGAAGATCATCAATCCTGAGAATTGGGTACCAGTCTTGACTACAATATTTTTCAGGGATATGTAATCAATACAAAGTCACCATGTCATGTCCTTGTTCTGTACAAGAGAAATTAGGATCCTGGAAGGTGAGGATCTTGGTATGTTGTGTCCCTTCATAATTAGTTGTTGGACATGGAATTTTATTTCTTCATTCTCCATAAGAAAATGCATGCACACAAGGTTGTTAAATAGAGGAGCATGGGGTGTCATATCAATATATTGAGTTACCTCATGTTTTTGTGTAGAGAGATCCTATGCAGAGGTTTCAATGGTTGCAGTGACCTTCCATTCACCTTCTATTCGAACCATAAATGTCACATACCCACTACGGAAAAAATAAAATTTTCTCTCTTCCTCAAGGGATAGAATCCACAAATTCCTATGGGGGCCTAGCATAGGCTATCTCTTCCCTTATCCATCTCCACGTGATCATTGGTTATGATCACAGGCTAAGCCAAGAGGTGCCTTTCGCATTTCGTGACTCAGTGATGCAAGAGAGTCAATACTTTTGACTCTTCAAACCCTGAAACCTTAAATTTACCTTCGATGAGATCAACAACTATGAATCTCCCCCTGATCTGATGGTCCTGGACGTATCAATATTTTGGTAATCGGGAGTTCAAAATACAGTGACCCAAACCATTGGTCACTCCATTCACTGAACTCTGATACATGAGTTATTGTACAATATCCAACGATCCTCAATGATTTGGATCCAACAGTCCAAATCTTTTCAGAGTTTTGTGAACCGGGAGTTCACGATGTAGCGACTCCAGATATCTTGTCACTCCAATCCCCGAATTCCGATATGGGAATTCGTGTATGAGATCAACAACCCTCGTTGATCTGGATCTAATGGTGACTATCCCTCCTGAGCTTAAGGGTGTTGAAAGACACCCAGTCTTAATTGCACGTTGGGGTTTCATATACCGAGATTTTGTGACTTGTGAAGACGAGGGGTCTTTCCCTCTAGTTTCCCAGAAGTTGAAATGTTGAAACTTATTCACACTAAACCGGCTCATCCACAGAGTGCATCGGGGTTTCATATACTGGGATTTCACAACTTGTGAAGATGAGGGGTCTTTCCCTCTGGTTTCCCAGATGCCAAAACACTGAAACTTATTCACACTAAATCGACTCATCCATAGAGCGCATCAGGGTTTCGTATACCGAGATTTCATGATTGGTGAAGACAAGGGGTCTTTCCCTTTGGTTTCCTAGATGTTGAAATGTCAAAACTTATTAACACTAAATCGGCTCATCCATAGAGCGCATTGGAGTTTCATATACTGGGATTTTGCAACTTGCGAAGACAAGGGGTCTTGCCCTCTGGTTTCCCATATGAAGAAATGCTAAAACTTATTCACACTAAACCAGCTCATCCACAGAGCGCATTGGGGTTTTGTATACCAAGATTTTGTGACTTGCAAAGACGAGGGGTCTTGGCCTCTGGTTTCCCGAATGCCGAAACACCGAAAGTTATTCAAACTAAACTGAAGGTCCAGATCACTCATGGATCAACGACCATGATCACATCGTGATTTTATGAATTGTGAGTTTGTGCAGTCTTACGCTTTTGACCACTCCAAGTTGCGAGTCAGCGAAATGCTACCCAACTGCCACATGTCCTGTGCTGATGGATGGTTCCGAATACTTTGGGACATTCAAGACTTTGATGAGTTGTCTCTCCCCTTCATGCACCAGGTTAAACCCTGTGTGCCTTTTCTGGATCCGATGACTATCGATCCCCTATGCTCAATCTGACAGGTCATATCTATTCTCCTATGCACTCTAATCCGACTGTCTGGACATAGGCTCCAATGGTCCAAATTTTCCCCTGCGAATCGGCGATTCTCCCTTTAAGACTTTGGGGAAATCCTCACCTCTATTTCCCCAAATTGAACCAACGGTTTAGATCTAATTTCAATCATAGTATATTTGTCACTCTTGATCTTTCATATGCTCTAAAAACTCCAAAGGGTTTCTCAACCTCTACACTCCATGCAGGGTTCTTGCACACAATGGTGCGATCTTTCCTGAGCTTGTCCAAGACTTAAGGAGTTCTGGGTTTGGTTTTCCTCACAGAAAGCCTATGCCGATTTGCACTACCTCTCCTGAGTTTAACAAACTTCATCCTCCAAGGACTCTAAACAATTAGGAGGGTTGGCATGCGTACATGAAACTATATCCGTGGTCCACGAACACACAGTTCGTGACTTTGGCTTATGCCTCCATAGGACACAAGCATTTACGAGTATAAAATCATCTCCTAACCATATAATTTATTACTAGCCTAGTTATACAATCAAGCATAAATAAGGGGGATACAGTATATCCATTGAGAAATATGTACAATTCCTGAAACATACACAGTATAACCAATTCATACATAGTTACGGTTAAATTACACAAGGTAGGGAATCGCTTATTTATTATAGGTTGTCGCCAACCAACTGACTGTGGGTGTTCGTCCTTCCACCTGACCATAGGCTCAGAGGCATTCATTCTTAGCACTCTGGCCACCCCCATTCCAAGCCATGATATCACCAAGGATTTCTCACAGTTTTCAAGGGTTCATCCTCCGTTTCCACTTCCATTTGGGTCCTGTTCTCCATAACTCAGAGATTTCTCTCTCGATTATGGCCTCGGTGAGGTTTCTCAGATGCTCCTCAGCATCAAGCTCATGGCCTTTAGTTCTTGACTCAATGGAGAGCTTCGTGCATCTCCCTTCCAATCTTACACTATTTTTTTGTCTAGTGTCTCCTCTCCTGTGTGTATCCATCTTACCTTGGAAGGTTTGTCAACCTATCCTGTTTCTTCTATCATAAGGAAGGTCAGGTCTGTAGGTCCCTGCGGTACTTTGGGCTGAGAGCCCATGTTTCCATTCATGGGGTGGTTGATAATTCAACCACCAGTCCTTTCTTCATTAACTAATTTATCTCCTTGGGATCTGAAGGAAGTTGTCATCCTCATCAAGGGAAATTTGGGGTTATTTGTCATAATGAACCCTCTCTTATAGTTTTCACATTCTTCCTCTAGTGATATCATGGTCAGTACTTTCAAGGCTTCACCCCCACAGTCAGTTATTGCCAACTCAAACAATAAATACATTTACATTGTTCTCATGCATTGGCATGGTAATTCCTATTTTATGATTAATTACAAATTGGAGGAAACAGGGTGTTACAATTCCCTCCCCCTTAAAGGAACATCATCCTCGATGTTCTTTCTCAAAAAAACATGTCATGCCTTTCTCATTTAGCCACTTCAGAAGTCTTGAGCTTCGTCCTCGGTTAGTTCCTCTTTCAGGATCTTAGTCATCATCATATACCTTCAATAATTCTTGGACAACAAGCACAATAATCACAATTTTGTGTGAAAACATCTTACTGTTGTTCAAAATTTAAAAGGAAATTTTCATAATCTTAGCACAATACTTATCTATGCAGTTTGTGGATCTGTATCCACATGGTAGTTTTGTTATCCATGCTCATCGCTTTCCTT
>JASDQU010102236.1:170892-196494 GCA_032191745.1 Picea mariana
TGTCACAGTTTGTTCCAGATCCAGGTGGATCTGGGGAGATTGGTTTGTGTCCGCACTCACGAATTTATCCTTGAACACTTATAGCATTGCCATATCCAAGACTCTTTCTTCCTACAATCATTCCTCAGCTAATCAAATTGTTAGTTCTCATGCACATACATTTTTATCGCACCTTTTCAACTTCATCACAGTAATTTCAGAATTGTGCATGCTAAAAATCAAATTCACTTTCTCAAAAGGAAATACCATTCCTCGCAGTTTGGCTCAACAGGAAATCAGTTTTCCTATGGGCTTACCTCACTGCCATATCCATGACTCTTTGCTTCCTGCAATTCATTCTTTCCACAACCAAAAAAAATGTTAGTCTCATCTCAACATACCAAACTTTTCAAAACACAATTCAACATTTCAAAAGGGTTTTAACAATTGTACCAATATCCATGGCCACATTCATACCCAATGCATTCTTTCATTGTTTTTCAAGTTCGTCACACTTTATGACCGGTTCTTGGCCATGGGTGTTGGAATTTAACCAACCTTTTCCTCATATGGTTTATTCATTTTCTTTCATTCTTATAGTAGGACCATATTGCCTGCTATAGGCCGATCATGATCCCAAATCAATACAAATGAAATCAAATTTTCACATGAATTCCTTTACGCATTCCTTGATTGTCAATGCATTCATGACATATCAATTCATGAATTCTTCCAAGGGTTACAAACAGTTTTTACTACCAGAGGTTCATACCTCCATCATTTTGGTTCTTCGTCCTGAGTCATACCTTACTTGGGTATCCAAGGCATACAACTTCCCTTCAAGTTTATGCATAACACTAAGACAATAAAATATTTCAGAAGGGGTTCTTACCAAATCCCTTCATACCTTGTGCCACACAAGCACGAATATATTTATACCATTTCTTGCCTGCTAGCACCCTCTTTCTTATTTTTTTACCTCATCACCAGTGCTTTATGGGGACTTTTACAACCCTTTCAACAATCTTTCACTCACAGTCTTCTCTTGGTCCTTCTCTGTTTGAGGTTGCCCATCATTGGCAATTATCTTCCTCAATAGCTCCAATTCATTTCTATACACAGCATGCATCATCATAGACACAATTACATTAGTCGTAATATTAAACCAAATGCATGTGTCATAACATTCGAATTCATAAACATCCTCAAATGTTTCCATAAGTGCAACACAAATAAATTTCGATTGTATCTTCGGCAATACAATCCTTATTACTAATGGTGTCAAGACCTTTTTATTTTTATTGGCATACCATCTTTCTCATCCAAGGGAAAGCATAATACTCAGTGAGGAAAGAGTTGAGGACTCTCCCCTTCTTCCAACTCTTCCTACACCGCCTGGGACTTTTCAGCCCAGCCGAGTTATCTCTAAGGCCTCACTGTCTCTTCTCTACTTTTGCAATTCTACTCCCTGTCAGGATCTTCCTACTCTTTTCTTTGATCCGCCTTAGTTAGGCCTCACCCTAACCCCTTTTGGGATACCGCAACATGATTTAATAGAAACTCTTTGCTCATAATTAATCATGAACATGTGCATCCTACACACTTCCATTTGGTTATTAGAATGGTCAATCTTCAATTGTTAGTCTTCTATTAATTACATGATTCTTTCAAAATGTAATCTAGGATTCTTATATATGGATAGGCCTTCCAGTCCATTGTCCAACCTTCAACAATTATTAGGGTTGTGACTCTATTCTTCTGACAAAGTGCTTACACAGTTCCTCCACTAGGAACTCCTTCATCATGCAACTCCCTTGTTGCATATCCATCACTATTTGTGATGGCCTCAGTCTTGAGTTAGCTTTAGCTTTTTACTAAATATTCCCCTTAAGGAATATAAACATGTGTCTTTGTTAACTTACATCTATTATGTACTTAACCATTTTCATAATCCTAATCCTGCATGTAGTTGTCATAGTTATATGGTGCAGACCCCCCCCCCCCTTTCTCTCCAAGGGTTCTGTGACCTCTCAGTTTTAGGATCATCTCAAGACTGAACTAAAACAGTCTTTGATTCCCTGCAGGAACCTATAAGAAACAATCCATAGGTCTTCACAAATTTCGGCCCGTGTGTACAAGTGCTTAAACACAAGTCTCTTCCACGTGACCATGCCTTGTGACCACACACTAACCCAAAATGGTGCTTTGTGATTTTACGTATCGATGATATGAGTCAATCGACTCTCCGTCCTTCAAACTCTCGATACCCGAAATGCTGAAATTACGGATCAGATCAGTGATCACCAACAACTCTCCAACCAATAGTTGTGATTATGTCATGATTTCACATTTCGGGACTTCAGGACTTCTGTTATGAAGCACCTCGAATCCTTCAATCCCTGAAATTGTGAAATTTCAGAGTTCTCAATCTGACGGTCCTGATTCTTCCATGATTTGACAGCTCATATCTCGTCGGGGTTTCACGTATCGGGATTTCGCAATTTTACATGTCGCAAAGTCGAAAGACCTTTCACCTTCATTCTCCCGATCCCTGAAGTTGTGAAATTATCTCTGGAAGATCAATGGTCCAGATCGCTCCTTTATCAATGACTATGATCTTTTCATGAATTTCTCGTTGCTTCTTCCAAGCCCTTTGGTTTTGCAAAATTTCGGTATCTCCTCACAACTAACCAATGCGCTACTTCTTCGAGATCGAACATCTTGAAACATTTTGAATCTTTCTGAATGGTTCTCGATTCTTGATCTTATCCAATATTCAAAATTCTTTTATGAAGGATTTCTCCCACTAAATCCTCCATACTTGTTCTTTCTTCGAACTTGATTTTTTTGTGCTTCACCTTTGAACGCTTCAACTCTTCAAAACTTGGAAAAATTTTCTAAGTGTTTCCTCTCGACACTCAAAACCACTACTCCTCCTGGTATACTCTGCGCTCAACCTCCAGAGTTTTCAAACTTTAATACAAGCTTTATTATATACGCATGTTCGGCATACAAAATTTCTCTGCTATCTCTTTTGAGCTTTTAAGTTACTTACAGGACTAATCTCATAGTCATAACTCATATGGATGTTACCCTCTCTTTATAGGAACAACCAAGAAGGGTCACTCTTGGGAATTAGTAACAGTCCCAAAGGAATCCTCTTAATCTTGTTTAAACATATTATCCTTGTTGTCAATTCTAACCATTATAGGTTAGGTAATCTGACCCTACATATTTTCATCAGTCCTTTCAATCGTGAGGAGTTATATGCTCAGGGTTTAGTCTTTTAATAATGCAGTAATTACAACTTTCTAAGGATCCTACCAGTCCTTACCAGATTTCCTAAATCATGAAGGATTTCTTCATGAGGATCTTAATTCTTACCTAATCAGCCATCTCAATTGCAAGAGAATCTACCTTCTTTAGTAGGTAGCCATCGTCACACTATAACAGAACAACTCAGTTCATGTCCCTTTTCTGGCTCATGCAGCTTCATAGAAAAATTTATTCCACCTGTGTTATTCATACTTAGGTCTTATCAATAATATTGATCAGTGCATCCCTACTCCTATAAGAGTAGTTATCATTTTGACAAAGGAACAATATAATTCCTTTGCTGGAATTCCATAGAAATTCCCAAATTACAGTTTCATTCTACAGTCCTTCTCCTTAAAGAGAAAATGTAGATAACAATATCTGCTTACGCGACTCGTACATGAGCCCAAGCAGGCCAAGTGTTGTAACCATGCTCTGATACCAATTTGTCACATACCCACTACGGCAAAAATAAAATTTTCGCTCTTCCTCAAGGGATAGAATCCCCAAATTCCTACAGGGGCCTAGCGTAGGCTAGATCTTCTCTTATCCACCTCCATGTGATCATTGGTCATGACCACAATCTAAGCCAAGAGGTGCCTTTCACATTTCATGACTCAGCGATGCAAGAGAGTCAAGTCTTTCGACTCTTCAAACCCTAAAACCTGAAATCTTACCTTTAATGAGATCGACAGCTGTGAATCTCCCCCTGATCCAATGGTCCTGGCCATATCGGGATTTTAGTAACAGGGAGTTTGAAATGCAGTGACCCAAACCACTGGTCACTACATTCCCCAAACTCCGATATGCGAGTTCTTGTTCGAGATCCAACGATCCTCAATGATTTGGATCCAATGGTCCAGATCTTTTCGAAGTTTCGTGAATCGAGAGTTCATGATGCAACAACTCCAAATCTCTTGTCACTCCAATCCCCGAATTTCGATATGGGAATTCACGTATGAGATCAATGACCCTCGTTGATCTGGATCTGATGGTCACTATCCCTCCTGAGCTTAAGGTTGCTGAAAGACACTCAGTCTTAATCACGCGTTGGGGTTTCGTATACCAAGATTTCGTGACTTGCGAAGACAAGGGGTCTTGCCCTCTAGTTTCCTGGATGCTGAAACACTGAAACTTATTCACACTAAACCAACTCATCCATAGAGTGCATCGGAGTTTCGTATATCAGGATTTTGCGACTTGCGAAGATGAGGGGTCTTGCCCTCTGGTTTCCTGGATGCCGAAATGCCGAAACTTATTCACACTAAATTGGCTCATCCACAGAGCGCATCAGGGTTTCATATACCATGATTTTGTGACTGATGAAGACAAGGGGTCTTGCCCTATGGTTTCCTGGATGCCGAAACACTGAAACTTATTCACAATAAACCAGCTCATCCACAGAGCGCATCGAGGTTTCATATACTAGGATTTCACGACTTGCAAAGATGAGGGGTCTTGCCCTCTTATTTCTAGGATGCGGAAATGTTGAAACTTATTCACACTAAACCAGCTCATCCACAGAGTGCATCGAGGTTTCGTATACCAGGATTTCGTGACTTGCAAAGATGAGGGGTCTTGCCCTCTGGTTTCCTGGATGTCAAAATGTCAAAATTTATTCACACTAAACCGATGGTCTAGTTAACTCATGGATCAACGACCACAATCACGTCGTGATTTTGCAAATCGTGAGTTTGTGCGGTCTTACCCTTTTGACCACTCCAAGTTGTGAGTCAACAAAATGCTACCTAACTGCCATGTGTCCTGTGTTGATGAACAGTTCTGAATACTTCAGGACTTTCAAGACTTTGACGAGTCCTCTCTCCCCTGCATGCACCAGGTTAAACCTCATGTGACTTTTCTGGATCCGATGGCTATCATTCCCCTGCACTTAATCTAACAGTTCAAATCTATTCTCATGTGCGCTCTTCTCTGGCTGTATGGACGTAGGCTCCAACGGTCTATATTTTTCCCTACGAATTGGCGATTCTCCCTTTAGGACTTTGGGGAAATCCTCACCTCTATTTCCACAAATTGAACCAATGGTTCAGATCTAATTTTGATCACGGTCTATTTTTCACTCTTGAGCTTTCATACACTCTGAAACCTCCAAAGGGTTTGTCAACCTCTGCACTCCATGCAGGGTTCTTTCACACAATGGTCTGATCCTTCCTGAGCTTGTCCAGGACTTAAGGAGTTCTGGGTTCGTCTTCCCTCACAAAGAGCCTATGTCGGTCTGCGCTACCTCTCCCGAGCTTAACAAAGTTCATCCTCCAAGGAATCTAAACAATTAGGAGGGTTGGCATGCGTACATGAAACTGTGTTTGGGGTCGACGAACACACAGTTTGTGACTCTGGCTTATGCCTCCATAGGACACAAGCATTTACGAGTATAAATCATCTCCTAACCATATAATTTCTTACTTTCCTAGTTATACAATCAAGAAAAAATAAGGGGGATACAGTATATCCATTAAGATATATGTACAATTCCTAAAACATACATAGTATAATCAATTCATACACAGTTACAGTTAAATTACACAAGGTAGGAAATCACTTATCTATTAAAGGTTTCCGCCAACCAACTGACTGTGGGTTTTTTACCTTCCACCCGACCATAGGCTCATAGGCATTCATTCTTAGCACTTTGGCCACCCTTGTGCCAAGCCATGATATCACCAGGTATTTCTCATAGTTCTTGAGGGTTCTTCCTCCATTTCCTCTTCTGTTTGGGCCGTGTTCTCTGTAACTCAGAGTTTTCTCTCTCGGATATGGCCTTGGCAAGGTTTCTCAAATGCTCCTTGGCATCAAGCTCACATCCTTCAGTTCAAGACTCACTAGAGAGGTCTACGCATCTCCCTTGCAATCTTACACTATTTTTTTGTCTAGTGTCTCCTCTCTCATGTGTATCCCTCTTACCTTGGAAGGTTTTTCGACCTATCCTATTCCTTCTGTCAGAAGGAATCTTAGGTCGACAGGTCCCTGTGGTACTTTGGGCTAACATCCCATGTCTCCATTCATAGGGCTGGTTGATAATTCAACCACTGATCCTTTCTTCATTAACTGATTTCTCTCCTTGGGATCCGAATGAGGTTGTCATCCTCATCAAGGGAAATTTGGGGTTATTTGTCATAATGAACCCTCTCTTATAGTTTTCACATTCTTCCTCTAGTGATATCATAGTACTTTCAAGGCTTCACCCCCACAATCAGTTATTGGCAACTCAAACAATAATACATTTACATTGTCCTCATGCATTAGCATGGTAATTCCTATTTTATTATTAATTACAAATTGGGGGAAACAGGGTGTTACAATAAAGAGGGAAAATCTCCTGATATGAGAGACCACCTTTCTACACTTCTTCATGGAGATGAGAGAGACTGCAACCTTTGGGACTACCTAAGGTACCATGTAGATTTGATCTCCCAACGTAATAATGAAACTACATACCTAGATTCATAAACAAAATGACTTCCACATATATGGTTGTCCTAAAAAAACATCAAAAACTTCAAGGGGGGAAACACCACACAATACCTCATCTTTGAAGGATTTGATGTCACAATGTAGGTGACATTGTTGACTGTTGTTGATTAATTGGGTTGGATGGCATTGATGTCAAACCTAGAAGCAATTCCGGTAAAAAAATTCGGTGGCCCCAACAATATGATTAAAGGAATTCAAATTTATTGATGTATAATGGTATGAATTTTGATATATTTGTAGGTAAGAATATTCTATATGGATAGTAAATGTGATGCCATTTCCGATGATATGAAGAACATCACATAACTCCTCACGGTTAGCGAGTTATGGCCTCTTGAAGTGGAGAACCCTCATGCATTATTTAGAAGGTCAAATAAGTGAAATTAATTCTAGAAGATCCTAGAAGAAGTTGACTAGTCAAGTGGGCAAAACTAGGAGTTAGTCATGGGTTAAGTTTTTGCAATAAGAAAATAATTAAAAATAATTTAGTTGCAACTAGAAGTGGAGAATTTATTGTTTGTAGAAAAGTGAGTTATAAGTGGACAAGTGGTTAGAAGTGGTTTATCCCTAAAAGAAGGAAAGTGGGTTAACTTGGTTAGAAGGTAACCCCTTGAGGAAGCTATACGAAAGCATAAATAAGAGAGAAAGGCTCTCCCATTAGAACCCATTGAATATCATTGAATATCTATTTTCTGAAAGATTATTTGGGAAGGTATTATTGATAAAGAAAATTGTAGCAGAAACACTAAGGCAGGAAAATCACAGCAAGAAAACTGCAGCAGAAAAAGAGCAACAAACAAATTGCTGCAGAAAAAGTGCAGAAGAAAAAATGAGGAAGAAAAACTATCGAAGGAAAAGTGAGACAGAATAAGTGTAGCAGAAAAATCATGACAAGAAAAGTGTGGTAGAAAAATATTGGTAGAAAAACCACAAAAAAAAAAGTGTGGCACAAAAATCGCAGTAGAAAAACTGTGGCGAAAAAAGTGCGGAAGAAAAATCATGAATAGAAAATCACGATAGCGTATTCGTGGCAACAAAACCATGGAAGAAGAACACTACAATAAGAAAAAAGTTATTTGTTCATATAGAGGTTGTATAAGAGTGAGGTTCTAGAACATGATTTGAGATACAAACGTGTGGTATAGTGTTTGTGGTCTATGTGATATGTGATCAGATCATATTGGTTGATTAGTATATAGTGAAAGGTTTCTCAGTGACAAATTTGACATAATAGGTTGTGACAGTGACATATTCAATTTCTACATTTGGTACTTATATTTTAGGGCGATTGGATGGGGAAAGGATAGGTGGTTGTAGCCACCTCTGAGTTATAGTCGTAGAACATAAGGGGTTGTAGCCTCCTTCTATTTGTAGCTAGAGAATTGGGGAGTTGGAGCTTCCCTTAGGTTGTATCCTGAAATTAGCAGGTTGGGCCTCCTTCCAGTTGCAGCTGGAAAAAAAAGGAAGTTGATTCTTCCAATGAATGTAATTCTTAAAGACAGATAAGAAACAAAAATCTGTGGTTTTCCCTATATTGGGTTTCCACGTAAAAAATATTGGTTTATTGTGTATGTGTATGATTGTTCATTTTTCCATGGTTTATTTACTCTGCACTTATTGGATGATAATTCTATATTAATAATAAAGATGAATAACACTTTCATATTGTGGTTAAAGGGATTAAAAATCTCTACTATTGAATCACCTCCGCTCTCAGTAATCCAACAACAGGTATTAGAGCAGGTTCCTTCAGAAATCAGTTTAACCATTGAAAGGTAGATCATGGAGAGAAACAATATGTATACAAATAGAATACCATAGTTTGAACCAACACTTCCGCTAACAAATGACAATGGAAAGAAACTCAGTCTAAATAATTCAAAAGCCACAAATGCACTTCTGAATGGTCTTTTTTATTCGGTATATACCAAATTTATACATTGTATCTTCGCTGAACAGATTTGGGACAAACTTCAAAATATTTATGAAGGAGATTCAAAAGTCAAAGAAACAAACCTTCAAAATTAGAGAGCTCAATTCGAACAACTGAAGATGAAGGAAGATGAGAATATTGCACCTTACTTCTTACGAGTTGAATGAATGCAATAATAGGATTGGGAGAAGAAATTGAAGAGTCTATAATTGTTCAAAAGGTAGTAAGATCTCTTCTAATGATATTTTATCCTAACGTGTGAATACTAGAAGAAAGAGTAGATCTAGACTCAATAGGCATGGGTGAACTACATGGAATCTTCATAGCATATGAAATGAGAACTGAACAGGAAAATCCAGGTATAAAAGAAGAAACATTCAAAGCATCCAAAAGGTCAAAGGAAAAGGGAAAGAAAAAATAAAAATAATATAGCAGCAACAGTCACATCTTAGAAGATGAAGAAGTGGCCAACTTTGTCAGAAGATTGAAAAACAGAACCGACGACATATATAAAGGTAAGATTCCATTGATTTGTTTTAATTGTGATTGTATTGGTCATTTTTCTAACAAATGTACTCATAATAAAATAAAAGAAACGATGAAGATGATTCAAATAGAAAAAAAACATATAAAGGCAAAAGAACAAAAAAAAAAGTCTTCAAGAAAAGTTTTTGCACCAAAGAAGAAAACTCATTATTGGATGAAGATGAAGTCAGTGAAAGTGAGACATAAAGATTTTTATTCATGGAAATAGAATATTATGATAAAGAAGATTTAAAAATTTTAATACCAATTAAGTATTGCCCAGATTCTCCTGATCTAACAATTATTTGTCGCTGGTTAAATACAGAATCACTTATACTAATATTCTTGCGGAATTTAAACCACGATCGACAATGCAATATCAAGAAAAAGAATCAATCAAACATAACATAGATGTTTTATTGGGAAAGAATAAATATAAAAATACCACTATCATATATTATTTATATCATGGATCATGAAACAATCTCATACAAAACTGTAATCCAATAGCTCTCGGTACAATACAATCGTCTCACACTGTCATACAAAAATCAACAAATACATGTGCCAATTCTCTCTGTCCAGACAACCTACCTCCTCTGCTCAATCTCTGCAATGGATGATCGAATCCTCTGCACTAGAATACACATTCTCATGTGCATATCCATTGTGTGTGTGATTTCATGAGTGCACTTCACTCAAATCACAACTAATAGCCAAAATGTCTCTTTCACTTGTTATATTAACTGGGTCTCCACTGGATCTCACATGCATGTAGTTAACAGTGGTGAATCTTCAGTTGCATGTGAGATCACTAATTGTGAATTAATTAATAATTAATTCACTGAACTCTCACTAGTGCAAGTTTAGCTACAACTAGTACAATTGAGCTTAACTCACTTAACTGAGTTAAACTACTTTACAACTCACATAACTACACTAATAATTTTGTTACAACTCCAAATCACTCAGTTATAAATGCGATAATAGATTAATATTTATTGTCCCATTTATTTAAGGGAAAAATAAATTAGACACACATTTCCTGTTGAATTTTCAACACTCCCTCTCAACATGAAAGGGATTATCCTTCACCCCAATCCTATCTCTATGGTATTCAAATTTTCTCCTGGTAAGTGCTTTCATCAAAATGTCTGCATCTTGATCTTCCATAGGAATGTACTGAAGCAACATGATCTTCCTCTATGCACAATATCTGAGATGATGATACCGGATAGATATATGCTTAGATATGTCATGAAACACATGATTAATCGAGAGTTTAGTGAAACTTTGATTATCACAATAAACCACTATTGGATCTAAATGAGAACCAAACAAACCAACCAAGATATTTCTCATCTAGATATCCTCACATGCATCTTGAATCACTACCATGTTTTCTGCTTCCGGAATTGACTGCCACGGATCTCTGTTTCCTATTGTAATAAGAAACAGTTGTAGATACGATACTAAAGATCCCCCTTGATGTGCTATTTCTATCCATTGGGATGCTTTCCCTATCTACATCTGTGAAGCCATGCAACTTCACCTCATTCATCTGTCTATACCATAATCCATACTCAGATGTTCCCCTTGGGTATATCAGGACATGCTTACCTACCTTCCAAAAGAGCTTGGTAGGCTTAACCATTACTTGACTCAGCTGGTTAACCACATATCAAATATATGGTCTCATGTTCACTAGATACATTAGCAAACCCACTAATTGCCGATAGACAGTAGAGTCCACTACCTCTCGATAAGTAGCATCCTCTTTCCTCTATTTTCTTGGAAGAGAAGTATCCATGGGTTTGCATCCCTCCATGTGAAACTTTCCCAGTATCTCCATTGAATACTTTCTTTGAGACACAAAACGTTCACCATCTTGCTTCCATATTTCCAATCCAAGGAAATAATGAAGAAGGCCCAAATCCTTCATCTAGAAATCCTTTGAAAGGTCCTCCTTGTATGAGTGTATTAGCTACTCATCACCAGTCATTATTAAATCATCAACATAAAGAACAATGATTAAAATCTTACCCTCCACCACAATTTGTTATAGGTTTTCATACACTTCACTTTTTGTGAAACCGAGTTCAGTGAAATAGTCGTCTATTTGAGTGTACCAAGCACAGGGTGCTTTCTTTAGCCCATACAATGCTCTCTTGATTCTGCACACATGAAACTCCCTGTCAAAGGTCTCAAAAACTTCTGGATTCTCAATGTACACTTCTTCCTCAATGATCCTATTGAGAAATGCAGTTTTTACATCCATCTGATGAATTCGCCAACCCATCTGCACTAAGAGTGCAAAGATGGATCTTATGGAAGAGCACCTTGCGACAGGTGCAAAGGTATCATCATAATATATCCCCTTGATTTGTGAGAAGCCCCGGGCCACAAACCTGGCCTTGTATTTCTCAACACTCCCATAAACAACTTGCTTTACCTTGTAGATCCATCTTGAACCTACCACTAATTTGTCAACTAGTCTTGGGACAATTTCCCATGCACTGTTTTTGACAATGGATTCATACTTCTCCACCATAGCATCATCCTAAGTGGGATCCTACACTGCTTCCTGAAAGGAAGATGGTTCATTCACAATACATTCTCTCATGAGATCCATGTATCCAATAAATCTATTAAGAGATTATCTTTGTTTGCGCTGTGAAGTAGGGACTCCTACATTCTGTGCAGCATCTAGTCTCAATCTATCAACTTCCATGGTTCTTTTTCTACCATTTATGATGGATTTCTATACTTGAGTGGCTTCCTCCACTCCATGAATATCCTCATGTGGTTGATCCACATCTTGAGACTCATCCTTGGGAACCAGTAGTTCCTCTTTTGCATGCAAGTCTAGCTCCCTCTCAAGCCACAACCGCATGGCTTTCCCCTCATTGAATTTTATATCTCATCGCATAAAAATCATATTACTGTTATGAAAATACACATGATAATTATGGGGTGTTTCTGTGTACCCCACAAATATCCCAACTTCAGCAGTCAGTTCCAGTATCTTCCTGGCATCCTTGGTCACATGCACCTAAAAAGATGAGCCAAAAATCTTAAAATGAGAAACATCAGGTTTCTTACCAGTGAAAGCTTCTTTATATGTACTCATTCAAAGTACTCTATGAGGACAATGGTGTTGCACATCAACTGCATTATTTCATCCTTATGCACACAAATGCATTGGTAGGCCCTGATCATGCAACATCGCTCATGCTGCACCCACGATCATTCTATTCTTCCTCTCTGTGACCCCATTTTGTTGTGGGTTATGAGGCACTATGATTTCTCTTCGAATTCCTTCTTTGATGCAAAATTCTTTGAATTCATTAGAGATGTATTCTCCACTATTATTGCTCCTTAGAGCCTTCACTTGCTTCCCCGACTCTTTCTCCACCAATGCTTTAAACTCACAGAATTTTGAGAATGTTTGATCCTTCTTCTGCATGAAGAAGATCCAGCATTTACGAGAAAAGTCATCAACAAAAATAGCATAATACCTGTGTTTTTTTGTTGAAGCAACCGAGAATGGTCCACACACATCTCTGTGAATTCTCTCCAGGATCACCGAAGCACGGTTCTCCTTTTCATGAAAAGTGGACTTTACATACTTCCCCATGGTGCAACCCTTGCATTGATATAACTGAGAAAGTGTTCCCATTGGAATTCTAGTAGATATTTGTTGCATGATCTTCAAGGCTCCATGATGAAGATGGCCCAATCGCCTGTGCCATAATTCTCCCTCGTCCCAGCTCACCACTTTTTTGGCCTTGCCATCATGGCAACGCAGCCATCTACCTCTAGCATGTAGAGATTATTAACTTGAATCCCTATTTTCTTGACTTGACCCATTTCTTTATGTTGCAAGAAACATTTTCCATCACTGAAAACAACGTCGTAGCCTCTGTCCTCCAACATTGCGACTAAGACCAGGTTTTTCTTCATACCTGGAACATGCATAACATTTTTCAATTGAAATGGTTTACCTGAATCCCTCTGAAAAGTAATGGTACCAATGCCAGTCGCACTGTATCATCCATCGTCACCCATCTCAATATTCATTCTGATATTTTTCTCCTCCAAGTCACTGAAAGACTCTCTATCTCCCGTCATGTGGAAGGAAGCGCTACTATCCAAATACCACACCAATCCTAATGCACTTGATGCCATGCATGAGATCAAAGAGAAGTCAAGTTCAAATTGTGAGGAAAGGGCCTCACTAGTTGTAGCTCCAACAAAATTCTTGTTCTTCCTCTTCTGTGGACATTTAGTAGCGAGATACCCATGTTCGTGACAGTGAAAACACTTCACTTTGGACAAATCTATATTCTTAACTTTAGGCTTAGATTTTGAATGGAATTTCTTCCTCTTTCCTCTCCTTTCCTTAGCATCCAAAGAAAAATCCTCTTCATCATCACGCTTTGATGAAGATCCATCTATGGTTTTCTACCTGAACTCTTCCTGCACTATATCCAACCATAGTCATTCCCAATTTGGCAATTTTTCCCTTCCATTGACAGAGTCTTGATAACTATTCCAACTCTTGGGAAGTGCTATAAGCACCAAGCTCACCAAATCATGATCAATTAATGTTATTCCCACACTCCCCAGCTCATCCCAACATTGGACAAACTTCATGAGATATTTTGGATTGGAGTCGTCCTTTTCCATCTTGACCTTATTGAGTTTATCTTTGAGTGCTAGTTTCCTATGGTCACTATTGTTTTCGAACAGATTCATGAAAACCTTCCACATTGCATGTGGTCTAGATTTCCCATGGAGACTTGATACAATGTGGTCTCATACTCCCTCCAACATAATCCTCCTCGCCATTGCCACTTTCTTTTGCCATGCATCAAGATTTGCAGTGACTGTAGCAACTTTCTTAGGAACATCTATGTCAATGAAATCCTTCAAGCCATTGTCTTCGAGTACTGCATCCATCCTGTCCTTCCAATAAATGTAGTTTGAGCTGACCTTGAGTTCATACTCCAACCTCAATCCATTGAAATCCATTTCAATCTTGAATCAACTGTAGCATCAAGAAAATTCTTTCTGCAAATTTGAATTCTATCCAATCACAAAATCAGCTTTTGCAATCCCTCTTGATCGTTCCAGTCTCACACTAAACCCCCACGACCACTTCTAACCTAGCATACAGACCTTACAATAATTTCTTTGCCTCTCAAGTTATTTGACTGCGGGATTTCCACACTGTAATGCACAATGGCTTACGAAAATATCTAGTAATTTTCGCACTGTGATGCACAGTGGCCTGCAGAAAGTACGCACCCTACAAGTGTCTAGGGCACGAAAATGTCCGAGGAATTCCATACTGTAATGCAAAGTGGCTCGAGGAAATTTCCAATAACTTTTATGTGTGGACCAGTCAGTAGTACACCGCCGCACCCTGCTAGAGGAGGGACCTATGGAAATATTGAAATTTATGCATCTCACTAACGTGGCTCTGATACCATGTAAAAATTTCAATACCAATTAAGTATTGCCCAGATTCTCCTGATCTAACAATTATCTATCGCTTGTTAAATACATAATCGCTTCTACTAATATTCTTGTGGAATTTAAACCACGATCAACAATGCAATATCAAGAAAAAGAATCAATCAAACATAACACAGATGTTTTATTGGGAAAGCATAAAGATAAAAACCCCACTTTCATATATTATGTATATTATGGCTCATGAAACAATCTCATACAAAAATCTAATCCAAGAGCTCTCAGTACAATACAATCGTCTCACGTTGTCATACAAAAATCAACAAATACATGTGCCAATTCTTTGTGTCCAGGCAGCCTTCCTCCTCTACTCAATATCTGCAATGGATGATCAAATCCTCTGCACTATAATACACATGTTCATGGGAATATTCAGTGTGTGTGTGTGTGATTGCATCAATGCACTTCACTTAAATCACAACTGATAGCCAAACTGTCCCTTTCACCAGTTATCTTAATTGGGTCTCCACTGGATTTGACATGCATGTAGTTAACAGTGGTAAATCTTCAATTGCATGTGATATCACTGATTGTGAATTAATTAATAATTAATTCACTAAACTCTCACTAGTGCAAGTTTATTTACAACTAGTACAAGTGAACTTAACTCACTTAACTGACTTAAACTACTTTACAACTCACATAACTACACTTATAATTCTGTAACAAATCCAAATCAGTTAGTTATAAATGAGATAATAGATTAATATTTATTGTCCAATTTATTTAAGGGAAAAATAAATTAGACACACATTTCTTGTTTACTTTTCAACAGAAGACACCGAAGAAGAATATGAAGAGGAAAAAATTGACGATTGAGAAGAACTGTTGTGTAATGTACCCCAAATTTACCAAATAATGTTTTTTCTTATTAGGGACATTAAATTTGTTTGATCTTCAATATTTGTTTCAAACATCACTTAAATATATGTAGAGTAGTTTTTACATTGTTACTAGTTTTTGAAAGCACACACTTATCCTTTTACTTGATACAATTGTTTTAGCCTCTAGAATAACTTTATCTCTGAAATTACATTATACTATACAACAATCACATTGTGTACTAATTAAGGATTATTGACTATTCCATAGTCTACCCATGAACTTTAATGTTTATCCATTATGATACACATTCACCTATTTTACTATGCACTATCATATAAGTCTCATAGTTGACATCATTCATGTCCAAAGTATAAGTATAAATAGTTTAGTACATAAAATATCATAGTCCCATTCTAATGATGCCATCATATTTATGCTAATATACACTACTATACGCTGTTGGGATTCTATGCATAAATCGACCCATAGCATAAGTGTTTTGTTTAACATACATGTCACAGATATTACCTATGGAATAACTCTACTATTAACATAAATAACGATAACCTATTTCTTGTAAAGTACAAGTGTTTAATACTCAAACTAGTATTATGACATGGCTAGAAATATCGTTATAGTTTGTTGCCATTAGAAGTCTCCCAATGATATCTGTAACTAGTCCAGATTTTGTTTAACAAGTCAGAACTGTATGGGAAACATCCTTAACTAAAAGAGAGGAACATAACAATTATACATAGTTGTATCCCTAACTGATTGGAATCACAACTCAACAATAAATTAGTATGAAGATTGATTAAAGGGGATGTAAATCGACACTTAAAACCCTAAATAAACCATTAATGACGATTTGAAAATGTACGTCCCTGAAACTGTCATTCGACCATCGCACTCAACATAACCTTGTCACTTCCATAGCTTCACATGGAAAGGTACTGTTGTGTATCTATCACTTTACTCCTCTGTCTAGGCCCGAGGTAAAATCATTATAATGAATTTCTCCAGGCATGTAGAAGGTTTTGTTCTGCACTTTTCCTTTCCCTATTTGTCTGGCCGATGTTAATGGAAAACCTAGTTTGAAAAATATGAAGGGAGAGGGATTTAGGTGGTTCTGGTTCCCTTACTGCGCACAAAAGGTAACCCTCTTATTGTGTAACCTAGGCATAACACCAAGTTTGGAACTGTATTAGATTCCTTCTTCTATAAGGTTTTCATCTCGGTCTTCTCTTCTAGGTTTTATAGTTCTCATAATAGGGTTTATAAGACTCTTTTGGTTATAAGAAATATCTGGTTATCTTGCTATATTATTTCACCTCCTTTCGTATGCAAGGTTATAATACCAAGCCACTCTTCAGTCGTATTGGTTTTTGGTTTGTTCTTGTGGAGTCACCCCATAAATATTCAACCTCACCCTATGAGAGATACCCTACCTCTCTATTTTGTAAATTTGTTCTAGAGTTGACTGGTGGGTACTCTTAAAATGACAAGGGTATTTGTCATCATATGCATACAATTTACCTTGTGTATTTTTTTACACGTTGTGGTTTTTACATTACCCCTTCATGGGAATTGCTCCTTCTCTATGTGAACTTAAGTGAAATCATACTGTAAAAACCCTTTGAGGGTCTCGTGGATGTGAGCAAGTAGTTTCAATACCTCTTGTTTAAAACAATTGTAAATATCCTATGTGTTTTAAAAACATTCAGATAACTCTTCAGGTTTTTCTTCCTAGTTCACATTGTGTGCACAAATTAAAAATAAATCCCCACACATCACGTATTACGATTTGGGTTTTCTACAATTCTATCTATTCGGTAAGCATTAATCTTTTGTTTGTAAATTTCCCTCGGTTAATGGTCATAATTGTAATTTTTTTAACTCTCTATTGCATATATTGACCTTTTTTTTTTTACGCAGCATGGGCATATGTATACCCTGCACTAGAGAACCTTTATCTAGAAACCCTATGTCTGAGAAGTCTACGTTTCCTTCTAAACTAAATTAGATTTCACTATGTTTATAAAAATCCATTCGTAAATAAAATACAGAATGTATAGGGTAAAAGAGTAGTCATAAATCATATCTTGTACATATCTTTTCCTTTCAAAGAATTATTACTGTGGATGAAACCATGCTATGATGTAGAATAATAATTTATAACTCTCCATTCTCCGTGCATGCATAAATTGATGTATGCCCGTAATGAAATCATAGATGTCCACTACAATATTTTCAGACTAACTTCCTTTACATTCGAAGTTTTTTTACTCGATGTCTGGAGCATCGTCTCCTAGGCTCTGTGTCTATGAAAATTATTGTTTTCCCTTTAGGGATATTTGTGTTCTGTGAAATTTCATGGTCACTAGTCAAATTTGTAACTTGTATAACTTATTTTCCACTCTATGATTTATAACTCGTATGTATTATTGACTCTTGGTGATTTACCACTTATGTGTTCTATTTTCTTACTATTATATATCGTAATTCTTTATTCTCTATAAATATACCCTTGAACATTTTTTCCCTGGTTAGTTTACAATTTAAAATCTTGTGGATCGTAGTGTTATTTTAGTTACAATAGCTAATGGTGGGGCCTTGTTTTTTTTGCGAGGGTACCCATCAGCCGAACTTGGTTCCACTCTTCACCTTTGGTTTGTGCATAGATCAACGCTCAAACTCCAGTGGAAAACTGCTTCTAAAACCAGTCAAGCTAAGTATTATCTTGCTTTGTTTATTATTTCCTTTTATTAAATTGCCTAGCATGGTTTACTAAATCTATTGTTTCTCCTTTGCAGGTTTATACAAATCATTGGAAGCGAATCAAGGAATGCCCTCTCGCTAACAAAGGTATTTAAGTTTTGATTTTGTTGCTTAATCACAAGCTTCTTAGATTTTTTCTATCAGGGGTAAAGCAGTCCTTTTCCTAGGGTACTCCACTGAAATGAATTTGTACCATGGTTTACTAGCTAAACAAATTGTTTGTAATTTATTTTTTTAATAGAATATATAGGTTGTAATAGAACACCATTCTGAACAAGATTCAATTATTAAGTCAACTACTATAGCATGTATTTGTAGACCATTGAAAATCGTTGTTTATAAACCTGATGTAATATAAATATGGACTGTTAAATATCCTATATAAGAAAACAATATATATCTAGACAACCCAATGCATATATATATATATATATATATATATATAACCCATAAAAAACATCTACCCATTTCTATCATTTCCTTTGCGTGAAGACATAGGTATGTCTACACAGTTATGCACATGATGTATAACCACATTTAATCACAATAGAAGTATACAATAACACAATCCTTTCCTTTCGTATGAGGATCTATATGTGTGCATTCAGTCAAGTATTTATGTATATAATAACACCACGTCATCTCATCATTCTTATAACAATGGTAATCAAAAAAATATTATACATTCAGTCAATCATTTATATATGCACTAACATCACATAATCATATCACACTTATAACAATTGTAATCAACAAAATATTAACCAAAATAAAAGTAAAGGTGTTTATCTAAATCTAATGCTAGGACACAAATGGAATAGCCACGTTCCACCTAACCATAGAAAATAACACCCTAGTTACTTGCTTCGTTAACCCCCTAGCATGACCATGAGTCCATAAGGGTGAAATGAAATGATCCTCATTTTCTACAATCCTCTTCTACAGATCAGAAATTCCCCTGCCTCACACTAAACAGTGTTCATAACAAGAAGTAGTGTTATTTCTCCAGCATACTAAGCAGTGTCCTGCCTCCTCCATATGTTGTATTTGTGCACATCTTGTGCCTAGGTATTTCCTTCCCTCCTTGGGAATTTTTTCACCTTTACAAATCCCTCATTTTTAGGGGCTTCTAGTGGTCCAATTGCTCTTTTTTAACTTGTAACATTCAGCTGTGAGGAAACTCAAACTTGTTCCCCACTCATGGAGTCATGGTCAACTATTTTCAACCTAGTTGTTCCATTTGTCTTCCAACATTTTATATAAAAAATATCTGTCTTTTACATGTGTCACAATAAAGAAGTTAGTTAGGAAAATCAAATCATTTCCCAACAGTTATAAATAATTAATTACAATAATCAAATTCCAAATTTGGATTTTCCATAAATGACAAATAATTTCAAAATTCAAATTTACCAAAAATGAAAATCTATTCCCAAGTACACATAGAATTTAATAATTGACTATTTTTGGGGATATCACATTTTGCACTCTATAGAAGTTATAAAAAGAGAAAAGAAGAAAAACAAGAATATCCAAGAAAAAATAGACAAGAAATAAGACACTCAATAACTAGAAAAGATGATCACGAAATTGAAGGTTCAAATAGAAGAAGATAAAATAATTGAAGAAGAACTCAAATAACAATTATAAGAAAGAGCATGATCATTGGAAATATGGAAGGAAATATTGCCACATTGAGAAATGATATTCAAAATAAAAATATGCATAATAGCTCAAAAACTTTTGATAACATTATCAGTAGTCAAATTCCTAATCAGGACAAGTCCAGACTTGTATATAATCAGAAAAAATAGGGATCAATCTCCAAAACGATAAGTCAAGAAACATATCCAAAAATTTATGTAAAAACGGTCAGAGGGGATAAGAATTTCTACAAGGAATATCATAGGGACACTTCTCCATGGAGAAGATTCAGATTTCAGAATCAACAAAAGTTAGAAACAAACCATTCTTAGGAAGAAGAAGGATTCAAAAGAGTAGCTCCTTTGAGAATATCTTCAACAACCAAGTGTCAAACTATGTTTTTTGGTTTATGTTATGCATGCAATAATTTTTGACATAAAGTTTTCAATTGCAGAGMTAATAGAAGGAACAAAAACAACTTTCAAAGTGATACACAAAATGGTTATCCAAGAAGGCCTAGTGAAACACAAAGAAGAAGCTACAACAAGTTTGAATCATTGAGCACTGAAGTGGAATGCTACAAGTGCAARAAATTTGGACACATGGCCAAAACTTTTAGAATGAGAGTCCCTCGTAGAGAATCATAATAGAATAACAATAGKCACATACATGAATGTTACAAGAGAACATGGATAAGAAAGAAGAATCAATATAGCAATAAAGAATGCACACTCACTCCACAAGATATGCATAAGAAACTTGGTTGGTCTATTGAAAGTGGTTGTTCAAATACCATGACAGGTTATGAAGATAAGTTTCTAACATTGATAAAGGAAATAGATGGATCAATTTTCTTTGGAAATGATGACTTAACTAGAATGATTAGAAAGGGAACAATCATAATTGGAAATAAGGATACCAAGGAAGAAAATGTTCTACTAGTGAAAGATATGAAACATAATATTCTAAGTGTAATTCAAATGTGTAACAAAGGTCACAAGCTTATTTTTGATTCATATAAATGTGACATAAGAAAAGAAGGTACGAAAAATCTGGTTGTAACAGTTGTAAGAAAATCAAGCAACATATATTTATTAAGTAAAATTGGAAATGAAAAGTGTTGTCTAGGGAAGGAAGATAAATTTTGACTATGGCACAAAAGAATGGGTCACATAAACTTTGATAACCTCATCAAATTAAACAAAAATGAAAAATTCATAGAAATTCCCTAGATCAGAAAGCCAACCAACACTTTATCCAACCATTGTCAATGAGGAAGCCAAACAAGAACAAAGGGTTTAAAAGGTGATAAATACTTTATGTTATTGGTTGATGATTATACAAGAATGACTGCAGTTGTTTTTCTAAGGAATAAGTCAAAATAATTTGAAAACTTCAAGGTATACAAGGAAATGGTTGAAAATGAAATGGATTCAAAAATCAAATGCTTGAGATATGATAATGGAGGAGAGTGTACTTCGAAGGAGTTTATGTATTTTTGAAACAAGGATGCTATAAAAAGGAAATTCTTTGTTTCTATAACACCTCAATAGAATGGGGTCGTCGAAGAAAGAACAAGACAGTGTAGGAAATGTCTCAAACAATGTTAATGGATTCCAAGTTGAAATTTTTTTTTTGGACACATGCAATGCATACAATAGTTCACATTCAAAAAAAAATAATGATCATGAACAAAAGTAGCAAAAATACTTACGAGCTATGGAAAGGAAGATCAAAAAATGTGAAGCACTTGAGAGTATTTGGAAGAAAATGCTACATCAAAAAAAAGATCCAACAATGGGAAAGTTTGATTCTGATGTAGAAAAAGGCGTACTTGTTGGTTACTAAAGTACAATGAAATCATACAAATTTTACATTATAAGTCTCAAGAACGTTGTGGAAAACATCAATATAACGGTTGAAGAGACAAGTGGACGAGAACTAAAGGAAGAAGAAAAAGAGTGAGTGGAAACAGTTTATGAAGAAGAAGCAAAGGATGAAGAAGCAACAAAAGGGGAATATGAAAAATATCAAATAGAAGTAGAAGAGAAAGAATAAAAAGTACCTCCAAAGACACCTAGCTAATGAATATAGAAATCATTTGTGAGATCATATTATTGGGAACAAAGATGTAGGAGTTGAAACTAGAAGAATAATTTGTTCACCAGAACAACTCCACCTTTTTGTGTATGTGTTATATTATTGGCATGCAGGGAGGTTTGAGGGGGGATAAATCCCCGAGTGTGGGGGTTTAGGGGCAACGGACACAAGAATTGTTTTTTTCCGTAGGAAAGATGTCTCATTTTTGAGAGATTTTTAGGCACATGATGTTTGCCCATGGTTTTCTATTTCTGGTTAGGGAATTAGGGTTGTTGACTAACCTATGTCATTGGGTTATGGTTTTGGATGTCAATGGATCCTATATGTATATTGTATTGTAAAAATTGTAACACTATGAATGAATATAGAATATGTTGGTTTTCCCGGTTTGGGTTTCCAAGGGAGAAATCTCTATGTAATATTTGTATTTGCCACTGTATATTTTTTGTTCTTTTACTGAAAATCTATTTGTTGTAAACATTGTACAAGGTTAAGATCTGCATTTGGTATCAGATATTTTTTGTCTTAAGGGGGACGCCTTTGTGTTCAAGGGTTCTTTTCGGGACTGTGATAAGCCTTGTTACAGTGGGAGATCTATGGTATTGATTTTCTAGGTGAAAATAAATGGAAAGGAATTTGAAAATGGAGATCGAAAAGTTTAAAGGGAAAAGTTTTGAGTTGTGGAAGATCAATATGGAACATTTGTTGGTGGACAAAGATCAGTTTATCGTGGTAGATCCAAGTACTACACATACAGGAACTTCAACAGATGATTGGAAAAATTTGGATCAGAAGGAGAAGAATACAATCTTACTATGTCTCTCAGATTCAGTATTGTCGAATTTGTCAGAGGAAGCTACAACCAAATATTTATGAGATAAGTTGGGGAAGTTCTATCTGTCTAAGTCCCTATTAAATAAACTATTCACGAGAAATAAGTTGTATAATCTAAGGATTAGAGATGGAGGCTCAGTGGTAGAGCATTTGAACGATATCAATACTTTGGTAAGTGAGTTAGTATCTATTGAGATTAAAATTTTAGATGAAGATAAGTGTATCAGTTTACTATGTTCTTTACCAGAATCGTGGGATAGTATGGTTGTGTCCATAGGTATTAATACAACTGCCTTGAATTTTGATGAAGTGGTCTCATCCTTGTTGTTGGAGGAGATGAGATGAAAGAATATGGAAGGACAAAGAACATACACATTATTTGCAAGAGAACACTCTGAGGAAATAAATATATATAAGTTCTCAAATGGGAGATACAAATTTAAGGGTATATCTAAATATCCTGAAAATTTTGTAAAGGTATGTTGGAGATGTGGAAAATAAGGGCACTACAAGAAGAAATGTAGATCCAAAGTTGAGAAAAAGAAGGTATCTGAAGAATCTCCTTCTATAGAATAAAAGACCTACAAGGAAGAAGGAGGGGATGTGTACTTGGGTTCTTTAAGCACACATGCAGATCATGAGGCATGGTTGGTTGAATTAGGTGCATCCTTTCATATGACTCCCCACAGAGAGTGGTTCTGTGAATCTGAAAGATATGATGGAGGTAATGTTTTCTTAGGTGATGATTCGACAACCAGAAACATAGGACAAGGAAAATTCATGTTGAGGCTCATAGATGGAAGGATTAGAACACTTCCTGGTGCTTTTCACATCCCACATTTGGCCAGGAATTTTATTTCTGTAAGAAAAATGGACAATGCAGGTGTAAAAACAATATTTGAAAAGGAAACCTGGAGGATGGTTCGAGGAGCAATGGTGTTGTTGAAAGGAGTTTGGTTCAGAACTTTGTATAAGATGCAAGGAAGCACTATTAGTGATAGGTGTAATAGTTACATTGTTCCTAATATTGGAGTTGAAGAAGAAATGAATCCTACAGTCTCTGGAGAAAAGGTTATGATATGGCATCAAATACTAGGGCATATTCGAGAGACGGGTCTTCGACTACTACACAGTAAAGGTATGGTTGAAAGTATGTGTAACTACTATTTGTATTTTCATTTTCATTAACAATTTGTATGTCACTAAATCAGGTAGCATTCCCTTCTGGTGCGACGAGGGAAGAGGGAATTTTACAACTAGTTCACAGTGATGTTTTTGGACCTGTATCGGCCCCATCATTGGGAAAATTTGTGTATTTTCTTATTTATAGATGAATTCTTGAGGAATAATTGGATTTATTTCCAGAGGAAGAAATCAGAAGTCTTTGACAGGTTTAAAGAGTTTAAAGCTCTGGTTGAGAATCAAACAGATAAAAGAATTAAGGTGTCAAGGACACATAATGGTGGAGAGTTCTGTAGGAGTGAATTTTGAATAATTTTGTAAGAAGTGTGGTATAGAAAGGAAGAATACTACTCCATATACACCTCAACAGAATGGAGTTGTAGAAAGGATGAACAAGATGCTGATGGAAAAAGCAAGGTGCATGCTCAGTGGTGCCGAGTTAGGACAATAATTTTGGGCAGAAGCAGTGGGTACTCCATGTTACCTGGTCAACAAATAACCCTCATCAATGTTGGATGAAAAGAATCCATAAGAGGTATTGACTAGTAATAAAGCTTCTTTTACACATCTCAATGTATTTGGATGTGATGCATATGATCATGTTCCAAAAGAAAACAAGAGTAAGCTAGATAAGAAGGATGAAAAGTGTATCTTTATTGGACATAATGATGGTCTCAAAGGTTATAATCTTTAGAACCCATAAAATAATAAGGTAGTGTATAGCCAAGATGTGGTATTTAGATAAATGAAGGATGTTGTTAAACATGAAGTCTTACCAAGTAAGGAAGAACCAGAGAAAATAGAGTTTGATTTAAAGGATGATGAGTCAAATTTTAAACAAGAACATGAATCAAAAGAAGAAGATCCTCATACTCTAGTATTGAGGAGATCAGTTTGAGAAAGAAGGCTACTGGAAAGGTATAATACAATTTATTTCAGTTCAAAATTTTCTTTATCTATTATTGATGATTATCCTAGAACTGTCAGGGAGGTAGTGGATTCAGAGCATGGAAATCTTTGGAAAAGGGAGATGGACGAAGAAATGGAATATTTGGATAAGAATGAGGATTGGGACCTAGTGTATTTGTGGACTGGAAGAGACCCATCAGAAGAAGATGGGTATTTAAAAATAAGCTGAATGCCGAAGGAAAAGTGTAGAAATACAAATCTTAGTTAGTAGCAAAGGATTATTCCGAGGTTGAGGGAATTGATTTTCATGAGATTTTTTCACTTGCTTCCAAGATAACCTCTATAATATTTTTGTTATCTGTTGTTGTTGCATTTGATTTTGAAGTAGAATAATGCAGGAGCATCACTCCAAGCCATCTATGTGCCATCTAGCCAACACATCAAGAGCGCATCAATGGAGAAGAGAGACGCAACCCTCTCATTTTTCAAATTTGAATTAAATGTATTAAATGTTTGTAAAGCTGGTAGAGCCAAGCCATGCGATTGAG
>JASDQU010102236.1:201638-214209 GCA_032191745.1 Picea mariana
GGATAGATAGATTTTCCTATCTATGGGTTACTGATTTCATGTCTGGGTTCTTTGTGGCTTCATGCAAGAGGTTGTATGACAGAACACTGCAGGTTCTGTAAGCTAGTGAATAGAGTGCACCTCTGAATTCTGCGGAATTTGGATAGAGTTGTGCCAGGAGGGTGCACCAGAGGAATTCATTGACTCAGGGAGAAGCCTCAAGTTTGTTGAAAACCTTCAAGGAGAAACTATGCAGAGGAGAGAACAGAGAGAGGAGAAGAAAAATTTCTGAAAATTATATGAAACTCTGCCAAGAGGGTATTGAGAAAATGCACAGAATGCATTAAGGAGAACTCGATTTTGAGTTCAGTAAGAACATAAAGTCACTGAAGGTTTTGGAGAGATCTACCAAGAGGGCATTGAGGGAGTGCATAGAGTGAACTAGGGAACTCTATTTCAATTTCAGAGAGAAGAAGTGTCGAGGAGAGACACTTAGAGAGTCGTTGAACACTCTGTAGGCTCTGCAAGGTGTGCATCGAGCAGAAGAACGCCAAGTGGGCATAAGGAGTTTTCTTTTCGAGAAAAATTCTCGAATATGAGTTATTCAAAATATTAGGAGCACCAGGAGTGTGCGAGAGTGGACTTCTTCTAAGTCCATAATCTTAGGAGAGAAAGTGTAAGAAGAACGTGCATAGAGAAAACCTTTGAGGTTTTTGAGTTGACAAAGATTAGGAGGGGAAGAATTTCTATAATGCAGATGAGACCCAAAGGAACTCAGCGCGTAGGAAGAAGAGTCGAAGCTAGAGACCTTTGAGACTTAGAAATATTCTAAGTCAAAAATCCAAGACAGCTCAGGAGGAAGAGCACAACTACCATTGGATCGGGTAGAGGATGAGATCTAGGACATCAAATCTAGTGCAAAGAACCGATAGTCATAGGATCTGGAGGAAGACGCATGGAGTTTAACCTATGGGAGGTCATGCAAGAGAGTAGCTGAAACAGACGGTGGAGACACTTCGAGGGAGAAGTGTTGAGTTGTCATGGACCGTTGGATCTCACAGAGCAGCGAGGGGATTAAGGCTGAGTATCTTCAGATACTCTAAAGCTCAGAAAGGATAGAAACCATCGGGTCCAGATCAACGACAATTGTTGATCTCATACAAGATTTCATGAATTCGGGTATCACGAGCTGGGAGGTGGAGCTCTTTGCATTACAAATCCCTGAGTCACGATATCATGATTCGACCTGAACTGTCGATCGAGGAGGAAGGAGAGACGTGAGATTTGGCACCTCGTTACATTGTGTATAGGGGGTTCAAAGGGTGAAGGAGTTGCACCTTAATCTCTAAAGTCACGAAGTGTCGAGCGTTGAGGGCTCCGGTGAACATGTGGCACATCTGTTAGGTGGGGACTATGTGGTTAACAGGTGCCTTAACAACAAATTCCTAGAGAAAGGTGGAAGCGGGTGACAGGTGGTGGACACACATCACCTTGGAAGGAGCTAACCCATCGTTGACCTTTCGCATCTTGGGGGTTAGCAAAGGAGGAGCAAGAGGGTTCAACCCTCCAACTTGTGAAGTTGTGAGTTGCAAGTAGTGCTAAAGGAGTCAACACATTGCTTACTTATCATGCTTGGGGTTTCACAAAGGAGGAGCATGAGGGATCAACACTCCAACTCACGAAGTCACAATTTGCAAGTAGTGCTAGCACTTAGCCCTAGACGGTGGTTATCTGTGGAAGGCACTAACAGGGAGGGAGCCATACCCGTATCGCATCTCAGGTATCGGAGGTTTGGGGAAATAGGAGTTGAGGTCATCAACTCATGAACTCGTGAGATTGCGAGTCACAAAGGTCACTTACGCTAACGCCCGGTTGTGGTCACATGGAGATGTAAGGCTCGTGCCTGGTGTTAAGTTGCGAAGGGTGAGTTTACATAAAGGACCTGTGGATTTGTTGAAGGTTCCAGCAAGGAACCAAAGGAGCCACTTTTACTTGAGGAGAATTTAGAACGATCTTGTGTGGATCTCAGCTCGAGGGTCATGGGTCTGCACCATAGAACAAATGGATGTGAAGACAACATTCCTACATGGGGATCTGGAAGAAGAAATCTATATGAAGAAACCATAAGGGTATGTTGTGAAGGGAAAGAAGGAGTTGGTATGCAAGATGAAAAAATCCCTTTATGGTTTAAAACAAGACAAGGATGTGGTATCAAAAATTTGATACTTATATGCTGGCACTTAGATTCACAAGAAGAAAAGAGGATCACTGTGTGCATTTTAAATCAATAGGTGATCATTTGATTTATTTGGTTTTGTATGTGGATGACATGTTGTTGACAGGAAATGACAAAGAGATTATCAAGGATGTGAAAACTTAGTTGTCCTCTAAATTTTACATGAAGGATGTCAATGCTTCAAATTTCATTTTGTGCATGGAAACGAAAAGAGATCAGAAAAAGAGGAAAATCTGGTTAAATCAGATAAAATATGTCGAGACAATATTGCAGAGGTTTAATATGCAGGAATGTAAACTAGTCAAGGTTCATATTCATGTTGGTGTAAATTTATATGTGGATTAGTGTCCCAAGACACAGAAAGAGCAGGAGGACATGTCTCATGTTCCATATGTGAGTGCATTTGGAAGTTTGATGTATGAAATGGTTTGTACTAGAATCGACATTGCACATGCAATGGGAGTTTTGACCAGGTATATGTCAAATCTAGGGAAGGAGAATTGGACAACAATAAAAAGGTTTTTCAGGTATTTGCGTGGCACTACTAGCTATGGATTGTGCTACCAAGGAATATTGGGATTCGACAGAGTGGTGGATATACATGGCTTTGTGGATGTATACTGGTCTAGATATTTGGATCCTATGATATCTACAAGTGGGTATCTAATTAATCTGTTTGGAGGAGAAATAAGTTGGATGAGCAAAAGAAAACCTGTAGTGGCACTTTCAACTACAGAAGTTGAATACATGGCAGACACTCATGCCAGTAAGTAAGTAGTATGGTTACAAATATTGTTTTGAGATATTTGGTTGGTACATCAAGCTATAAGGATGGATTGTGACAGTCAAAGTGCAATTTGTTTGGTGAAGAACTTGGCATATCATTCAAAGACAAAGCATATTGATATTCAATATCACTTTGTGAGAGACATGGTTGAAGAAAAGACAATATTTTTGATGAAGGTGTAAAATTTGAAGAATATTGCAGATTCATACACAAAATTTGTGAGCACTAAGAAGTTCTCTTGGTGTAGAGGGTCCATGGGCATTGTGGCCCTGGATTGTTGTCTATCTAACCCTGTAACCCCCTATATGCAAAGAAAACAACACGTGGGAGAATAATGGGTATATGTTATATTCTTTGCATGAGTAGTAGTGGGATAATGTTGGGAATGTAGGGGGGTTTGAGAGGGGGTGCAGCGCCCCTGACATATTTTTTTAATCCCAAGAAATGTGTCACATTTTTGGGCGGTTTTTCGGCACATGGATTTTTACTGATCGTTTTCTATTTACAGTTAAGGAATTAGGGTTGTTGACTAATATAGGTCATTGGGTTAGGGTTTTGAATGTCATTGGCTCCTATATGTATATTGTATTGTAAACGATGTATCACCATGAATGAATATAGAATATGTTGGTTTTCTTGGTTTTTTCTTGTAGGGGAAAAATTTATGTGTAATGTCTGTATTTGTCATTGTATATTTTTTGTTCTTTAACTGAAAATTTGTTTGGATTAAATATTGTACAAGGTTAAAATCTAGAACTTTGAGCTTGAATACATGTTTCTTCTTGTTTCTTAGGAAGGTACAATTCCCTTCCTCAGGTACCCAAACATTTGACAAACCATGTTTGAGACTCATTACCAATCTATCCTTCACTTACTAACTTGGCCTATAGGGCCATCACTTCCATAATATCATGTTTCCATCTCATTTAACCCTAGGGTCACCTGGGATTCCCCCTTTGTGTTGGATTTACCCTTCACTCAAGTGAGGGGAGGGTTTATCTAAGGTGACATTGGGTAGATTCTCCCACCATTATCTCCATCCCATGGATTGGGTCGGGCTTTTCCCAACCTACAGTTTGTGCGATAATAGGGTTATTGGAATAAATATTTCATTTCATTATGAAAGGATTGGTGTTTTAAGTTATATAATGCAATCAAATATTTCTTCCAATAACCCAATGTGTTAATACTCATGATCACATCTATTCAATGCATCCCTACATTGATTCTAGAATATCACATATATATATATATATATATAATGTATCCCACCATGGTGAGTTGGACAGTCTAGCCAATGCCTCAACACATCATCCAAACTCTTCCCTATTAATTTTTTTATCATTTGGATATATTCTTATTCAACTGAAAGCACAACACTAGGAATATAATCCTTTAGTTATCTTCAATTTTGAAAAGTACGTTTTAGCCCAAACATCAGTTATACATAGGAAGACCAATGGACACTTGTGAGAACTATAGCCTTTATATATTCAACTAAATTATGGCCTCACACATGTTGTCCTTTGCTAGCATCCATTTCTATAATAGGAGTATATGTCTTAAATTTCCTTGGTTATGATCTCATAACCAAATATCACATGACATTAAATTTCGTATGATTGTATTCTAGCATTAAATAAAATTTGTATCATAAAGGCCCTCTACCTTGGAGTGTCAAGCTCATAATACCCATAATTCAAATATTGAATTTTCACTGAAGGAACTCTTACATCAATACCCTTCAACATTTATGCATCATAAGATACCAAATTCATACATGCATCGTTGTCATCGACTTACTCAACATTACCTAATCCAATGGTATCTCATAGAGGGTCATAGTCTTCCTTTACCAATCTCATTTTTAACATTTTACCATACTCATTTTGTCTTTATGTGGATGGTGGTCATAAGAAACGACATCATCAACACTTTCAACTATGCTATAAAYCATTTTCTTGGATACACGATCCACCACTAGTCATTTTTAACTAACATAACCTCATTGTTTCATATATAATAACATACTACTCTTACTCTATAAGCATGTTATATGTATTCCCAAGAATTTCTACATGCACTAATGCACATCAATATGCACCAAACATTCACTCTTATCATGACTACTAATGCATTTTGCATTCCAACTTTCTTATATGCATTATGTATCACTTCGAAGTATGAACTCTAGTGCATATTTGTTACAGCCTCTTGCACTATATGTGGTTGTTCTCAATTCCATATGGATTCTTTTAGTCTTCCACACTCTCACTTTATTCATCTATGCATTATCTCTTCCTATCCAAACACCTTCCAACCAAGTCTAACTTCGCCATCTTGCAATCCCAATGAAAGTATCTTATTGGTATTGCAACCCCATTAGTGCCTACCTCTACTTATGAAATCCTACCTCTAATGAACCTCGAAATTCCATACAAAAAAAAACTTTTGTTTACATATTTTACTTGGCAGGAAGGAATCCATTAGTGATAAGAATTCTACTAATGCAACTCTGATATAGAACTTTACCATAGAATTATTATTATTATTATTATTATTATTTAATATACAACTCATTAAATTCTCCTTACCACATGCTATTCGAATTATGTCATCATCTCTTACCTTAAGTGAGAAAGTTATAAAGGAAAGACCCAAGGCTTTAGCAAAATAACTAAAACCCTTAGGCGTAGGGTCTAAATGATTAAAGTAAATTTACATAATCCATACTATACTCACCCTGTTTGGCATAAGGTCTCCATACCATACTCGCACCAAGCATGCTCGAAATGTTTCTTCTAGGGAGATATCTTTGGTTCCTACCAACTTGGCCAAGTGTCGGGTAAGGATCGATGACTGTCACAAGCCTCCAGACTCTRGTCATTTAAAGGATCTTAACTCAAAAACTAGTMGAATTGAAAGCTCGATGTCATGTCACTAGTGGGCCTACGACAACGAGAATCCAACCACTATGTAAGACATGTCACAGGGGTGTGGAAGCGACCTTCATTAATTGGGAAAATAAATCCTTGTCAGGCTATTAAAATCTTTGCATCCATCATTAAGGAAGTCTACTATTCATACTGAAATTGCTTGGCTTTATACTCGAAGCGTCTCTCCGAACCTACCTTGGTCATGTGGCTCACCCATCCTTCGCACTAACCACAATTAATTCGAGGCGACAAGGCATTGTTTACATTTAGAGAGGGTTCAAGGTTTGTAATTTCGAGTTATTTCTTTTTTTGTGAAGAGGCTCTGTGTGTCGAGGGGATTTAGAGGTGAAGATTGTGGCCCTGGTAGTTGCCTCCATCTAGTTGCAGATGACATGTATTACATTACGGGTAAGTTCTTCTCTAACTTCAAATGTTAAATCCATAGTTCTCTCAATAGGAAGACTATGATTTTTTTAAACAAATTGTTTGTGTCAAGCTATCGTACTGTGTTCTCGCTTATTTTCATCCCGTGGAATTCTTCCTTTGTCAAACTTCCTTACATTACATTTGGAGCCATCCTTAACCCTAATGCAATGTCCTTATCCGTGAGGTTGTCGACGATTCCCTTCTATTTACCGAGATGGATAGTTAGCCATACCTATCCAGGTTCAAGATATAGGGTTTTGTAACTCTTTGTCTTGAACCAGAATTCATATCTGAGTATTGGTGAATCAGAGGGTGGTTTTTATTCTGGGGTTTGATTATCAAAATCTTGGTCGGAGTAATCTCTGTGTTTAATTTATTGACCTAAGCAAATTCTGTGAAATGGGGTTTCGAGTAGTCTGGACTCACAGTCAGGGTACTCCTGGTTTGAAAGGGTGGACTAAGCTCTGTTCTCCCTAGAAGTACACTCTCTTGTTTTTTTCATACACAATGAAATCTCGATCTGGTCGATTACTGTCTAAGTTCCATTATTAAAGAATATTGTGTGAAGATTTCTTTTTTTTACTTCAGCTCTATCATTCCTTTTTAAGAACTGAAACATATCATTAAAGATGGGCCCTATTTTGATGCAAGGTTACCCATCAGTATGTCTTGTCTCCTTCACCCACGACCCTATACAACTATCCAGATGGAAACGTCAAGGAAAGGATCCTATGCCGTGAGTTCAGAAGTTAAGTGTTGGTATGATGTATTTATAGACATTTTCACTTAAATCGTGTTCTTCTTACATTGTCTTTGTATAAGAGTTTACTAATCATCGTGTATGGTGGTTTCCTCCAGGTTCTGTCAATTTGAAGGTCCTAGCTGCTCACCTGCGTACTTGGCATAAAAAGGTGTACGAGTTCCCTTTCGTAACCCATCAGGAGAGTTAGAAACATTTGTGTTGCAACTGAGATGTAGTCAACAGTTTTGTTTCCCTCAATTTTACTATCAGCTTGGGAAAGTGAAATTGTTTCCAATGTAACTTAAACCTTCGGGCTACAATTGTTATAATACAATAAATTACCTATAGGTCTTTGTTCGGTTTGTTGTTCAAAGTAAATGACTATTATAATCATTCACCATGGGGATCATCCCTACCCCGAAATCTAATTATCGAGACTATCTTTTTCAGAATGTTGGTACAAATTATAATAGATTACATTGTTTTGTTTCTTTCAACCTTTCCTATGTTTAATGTCAAAAATTCCTTACTTGTAAAGAAAAAGACGATATTCGTCTAGACTCAACATGAATAGGCATAAGGATTTGGATTATATTACAATTTTTTCTTTCTTCTAGAACACTATATATATATATATATATATATACACATGCTTATGAATCGTTTGATGTTTATGTTATGTTGCATTTGCCTAATTCCAAGCCATCCACTATCACATTCTCCGAGTGGACAATTTCGCATAGTGCTAAAAAATTAATGGGTTTTGTAATTTACTCCATACTGTGTATATTCTTTCAATTGGGGTCCTTTTATTTTGTACAACAGGAATGCAATATTAAAAGGTCTATTAGTCTGTGATTTATGTTCATTGAATTCCATCTTCGAGTTCTTATTCTTATAGTGTAATTTACTATTTTATTAACTTATATAATGGAACAACGAATAATTCAGTTTAATTTGGTACTGTAATAAATTTATAGAGGGTTTTTAAAGATATTTCCATTCAGAAGTTCCTCTATACGAGAGGCAGTTGATCTCCTAGAGGCATAGTGGTTTGTTCCCAATCTTGACAGTAATTTTATATATAAGTGGGATTGCTATTGCAGTCATTAAATATTTATTTAACATAAAAAATACACTCTGTAACTGTATCTATATTCATTACATATCGAGATATAACTTGATGGAATTTACGTGTATAGGCTTGCTCAGATTTCCTACTTAAGTATAGATAGATTCACTTACTATTTCAACTACAGAAGTAAATGTACGCCTGTAATTAGAGTCTAATTCTTCCTAGCTCATTTGTGCATAAACAGTTATGTCCAGAATTTCAGGGATAAGCTTACACCAGTAGGTAGATCTATTCATTCATCAAGTTCAATCGCATTTAAATACTTATGTCCAATGATTTTGACCACAGAATTAGACATACACCAAATCTTTCAAGTTAATTTGCATAGATCATCCTACCTAGAATTCTAGTTCAAAATGCCCCATTCCAAAATCATGGTCTTTGATTATAAACTCCATACAATAATAGATGTCCTACATGAGAGTTATTTCAACTTAACCCAATCAGAGAATCATATCGGCTATACAAAATCATTAAAACAAAGAAGTGTAAGATTTAATATATCTGAATCCAATCTGTAGAAAGAAAAAGGGAACAACCACATTCCTCCCAACCATAGAATAGGGAAGCCAAAATCACTTGCCTGATTCACCCCCTTACCTGACCATGAATTGATGAGGGTGAAATTGGAAACTCCTCCTCAGAAATGTCCTTCAACTCCAACAAATTCCTCTTGCCTCACACTCTATCAATAGTGTTCATAACAGTAAGAGAGAAATCAGTAGTGTTTTTCCCGACATAATCAACAATATCCCGCCTCTTCACATATGCGATTTAACAAAAGAATGCTTTTGCCTAGGTCTTTCTTTTCCCCCTTGAGAATTTTTGCAGCTTTCTGAATCCTTGATTTTTAGGGGCTGCCAATGGCCAAATATTTGATTTTCCACTTGTGAAAATCAACCCCGAGGTAGTTATAACATGTTCCCCACTCATGGAGTCATGGTCAACTGATTTTTTAACATGGTTGTTCCATTTGTCTCCTGCAATTAATATAAAATATTATGTTTTCATACATGTGTCATAGTTAAATAGTTAGTTGGGTCAAATCAAATATCTTCCCAACAGTCATAATAATTTATTACAATTCTCAAATTCAAAATTCGTAATTTCCATAAATGGCAAAATTATTCCAAATTCGAATTTACTAAAAACCAAAAATTTTCCAATCAATTTTAAATTTCAAAAATACTTTATTTTTGGGGAATGTCACATCCTTTCCCCCTTCAATAGAACACTGTCCTCGGTGTTCATTCCTTTCTTGGAACAAGGTTGGATGAGTCTTCCACAAAACTTCCTCTAACTCCCAAGTGGCCTCCTCAGAGCTAAAGTGCTTCCATTGCACCTTTACCTGAGCGACGACTCTGTTCTGAAGTGATATTTCTCTCTGGTCCAGAATGTGTAGGGTTCCACCTGGAATTCTCCTTCAGGTTCCACCTGCACCAAGTTCCAATCAATCATATGAGTAGAGTCATGTACATACTTTTTCAACAAAGAAACATGAAATGCATTATGAATTCTTAGATTAGCTAGGAGTGCAAGTTGGTATGCTACCGATCTAATTTGAGCTAGTATCTCGAAGGGCACACAAAACCTGGGTGCCATCTTGGCACAATTCCCTAACTTCAATGAAATTTTTCGGGCTTTGACCTTCAACTACACATGGTCTCCAACTTGAAATTCCAAGTGTCTTCTTTTCTAATCTTCATATCTCTTCTTTTTGTCCTGTGCTTCTTTTAAGTTCTGTTGTACCTTTCTTATCATGTTCTCCATTTCTTGGAGCATCTCTGGTCCAACAATGAGTCTGTCAGTCAGGTTATCCCAGCTAATTGGAGTCTTGCACTTCTGTCATACAGTACCTCAAAAGGGCTTAACTTAGCCGAAGTTTTATACCCATTGTTATATGCAAATTCTACCAAGTGTAGATAGTCCTCCCATTTGTTTGGTTTTGTTCTTATGTACATGCGGAGCATATCCTCTATGATTTTGTTTGTCCTTTCGGTCTATCCATATGTTTGTGTATGATAAATCATACTGAAATTCAGATTAGTATTTAGCCTTGCAAACAATTCCTTCCAAAACGCGGATGTGAATTTTACGTTTCTATCTGAAATCACCATTTTAGGAATACCATGCAGTCTAAAAATTTCTTTCATAAATATTTCAACAATGTTTATATCTTTAAAAGTAGAATTTACAGGAATAAAGTGTGCAAACTTACTGAGTTTATAGATTACAACCATAATAGAGTCATTTTGTTTCTGAGTTTTTGGCAAACCTGTTATAAAGTCCAACGATATCGTCTCTCATTTCCATTCTGGTACTGGTAATCGTTGTAATAGGTCAGCTGGATGTTGGTGTTCGACCTTAACTGGCTGACAATATTGGCACCTAGCCAAGTATTTTTTTGTTTCGCCCTTCATATTAGTCTAGTAAAATAGTATTCTAAGTGTCATTATTGTTTTCTGGTATCCTGGATGGCCAGAATACAGTTTCCTATGCACTTCATCCAAGTCTATTAACTTTAATTTTGTTGAATCTKGTATGTAAAGTCCGTTTTTAAATCGTAGTAGTCCCTTCTTGTCGATAATTAGATCTGGTTTATCTGAGTTTTCGGTACTATTTTGTAATTCGACCATTACCTTAGTGTAATTTTCGTCGTTAAAACCTATCGTCCTTATTCTTTGTTCCAGATCACTTTCTGCCCTRCTGATATTTATTTCAAATAACCCATGGATTCTTTTGCTTAAAGTGTCTTCTACTTTATTTTCCTTACCCTTGATATGTCTGACTTAGAATTTCAATTCTCTCAGGAAGGCTAGCCATCTTGCTTGCCTTGCATTAAGATCCGATTGGCTAAATAGATACTTCATGCTACTATTATCCATTAATAGTATAAATTTTCTTCCCATTATGTATATCGCTACATTTTTAAGGCATGTATTACCGATGCCAATTCTAAGTCATGAGTGACATAATTTTACTCATGTTCCTTTAATTTCTAGGACACCATAATTCTAAGTCATGAGTGACATAATTTCTAGGACTCATAAAAAATCACGTGTCCTTCCTGAGCTAGGACACCACCTAGTCCTTCTTTAATCGCATCGACATAGACGGTAAAGTCTTTGTCTGGGTCTACTACCTTCAAGATGGGTGTCATTGTCAATAATTCCTTCAACTTGTTAAAACTGTCATGGCACTTCTGTGACCAGTTAAACTTGGTCCCTCTCTTTTGTAACGACGTGATAGGGTAAGCTATCTTGGAAAACCCTTCTATATATTTGTGGTAATATTCAATGATTCCCATGAATGACTGGATATCCGCTACATCTTTAGGTACCCGCCATTCCATAATGGCTTTTATCTTTTCAGTCTCTACGAAAATGCCTTTTGTTGAAATTACATGTCCTAGATATTGTATTTCCTTTTGATAAAAGTCACACTTATCAAATTTGGTGTATAGTTTGTGTTTCCTCAACATTTGCAGAACTATTCTTAAGTGTTTGTCATGCTCTTCCTCTATTTTGGAATAGACCATAATATCATCGATAAATACTACTATGAATTTGTCTAAGTAATGACTGAAAATATTGTTCATCAAGCACATAAACGTGGCTGGTGCATTAGTGAGTCTGAAAGGTATGACTACAACTTCGTAGTGTCCATATCTTGTTCGAAATGTTGTTTTGTTTATGTCCTCATATTTTATCCTAACTTGATGATAACCGTATTGTAAATCCAACTTTGAAAAGATCTTGGCCCCACCTACTTGATCAAACAAATCATTTATCCTTGGTAAGGGGTATTTGTTCTTAATAGTCATTTTTTTCAGTTTTCTATAATCGATACATAGTCTTAGAGTACCGTCTTTATTTTTCACAAAGAGGACTAGTGCCCCCTATGGTCAAACACTTGGTCTGATATACTCTTTGTCCAACAATTCATGTAACTGTATTTTTAATTATGTTAGTTCTGGTAGACTCATTTGGTAAGGTGCTTTTGAGATAGGGGCTGAACCATGTAGTAAGTCTATGGAGAAGTCTATTTCCCTTCTAGGAGATAATTCTGGTATCTCATCCACAAACATGTCTCTAAATTCACATAGGACAACAAAGTCTTCTAACTTTGTCTTATCTTCTTTTTCTAACAGATTCGTTACTTGGATTGCATAAACTTGACATCCCTTTCTCATACATTTCTTGAGTTGTATCGCTAAAACTTGTCTGACTGATACAGGTTTTGGTATACCTTGGGTTGTTCTAGTAGTGTCACAATCATCTTTATAGTTAAGTGTCTTTGTATAAAAATCTAGAAATGCTTTGTGTCTTTC
>JASDQU010102236.1:229011-250031 GCA_032191745.1 Picea mariana
AAGAGAGAAATCAATAGTCTTTTTCCCAGCATACTCAATAGCGTCCTCCCTCCTCACATATGTTATTTAACAAAATAATGCTTTTTCCTAGGTCTTTATTTTCCCCCTTGGGAATTTTCACATCTTTCTAAATCACTTATTTCCAGGGGCTGCCAATGGCCAAATCTCTGATTTTCCACTTGTGACAGTCAACCTCGAGGTAGTTCCAACATGTTCCCCACTCATGGAGTCATGGTCAGCTAATTTTTTAACATGGTTATTCCATTTGTCTCCTGCAATTAATATAAAATATTTTGTTTTCATACAAGTGTCACAGTTAAATAGTTAGTTGGGTCAAATCAAATCTCACAATCATAATAATTTATTACAATTCTCAAATTCGAAATTTGCCATTGCCATAAATGGAAAAATTATTCCAAATTCGAATTTACTAAAAACGAAAAATTTTCCAATCAATTTTAAATTTCAAAAATACTTTATTTTTGGGGAATGTCACACTACCCCAACTTTATCTTGCTAGAAACTTCTAGCATATTGTAGTGTTTCACTTTATGTCATTCCATCTTCTTTTCAAGCATTGTCGAACATAGAGATGATTTTCTTATCGTATGATCCTTCTTAATATTTCCATTCTAGAGTCACTACTCTTTTGATGTCACACCCTTGGAATCCTCTTCTATTATCTCTAGTTGTCCATTGGATTTGTTCAATTTTTTGAAACTCCTCTTCACTGTATTGAGTAATTCTTTCTGAAGTTCCATTTTGTCCACCCATGACTAATATTCCCTTAATGGAATGTTTCATTTCTCCATTGAAACTTTCAAAGTTTATGAATCTTCATTATTCCATGCGCTAAATTCTTCACACTTGTACCCAGATTCAACTGTGCACTTTGATAACATAAGTGGTTTTCTTGCTCTAAATTACTTTAAGCATAGTTTTTGACTTATAGTTAGAGAATCTTTTAACTATTCATATACTAGTCCCTAGAGATTATTTGTCCATTCCTATGACTCACACATTACCTCAATAGGTCCTTATTCTTTTGCAACATGCTTTTGCAGTTGTTGTTACATTTCTACCTTTAAGGTTAAGAAAACTTACTTTACCTTGCTATGTATATTAATGTCATTCTTCACCTCATGATTTTTGTGATAATCCTTATTGATTTTTCTTTGAAAGTCATTCAAACTTTGTAAAAGCTAAGTATTAATTTGGTTGTTCTCTTTCTAAGCTCTTTTTTAACCCTTCATTATGCTCTATAGCTCTTACTCTTTTCATGGTTTCTTGACTATACATAGTAACAAACTACACTAGTCGTGATCTTTTCATCTCTTTTCTTCATAATTAGACCCTAAAATTATATTTTCTCATAGATCCATGCAATCTTCACTTATGATATATGATCATGTAGTTAATAATCCCTTGACATAACACTTTCTTCTTGAGTATTCCTCTATTCATCAATAATACACTTTTTATTGCTAGGTTATTACACTTCCAAATGTGCCTCCATATAACTAGAAATGTACCTTAATAAATCATATATGCATCCTTCCCTAATCAATACTCCCATTTGGTATGCACCTTTGTTATTTGAAATTATTTTTCAAAAAAAAAACTATTTTGGAAATATTTAATTTTAAACAATTGCATTGTTCGTGATCCAAATGTCAATTCTTCTACAACCTTTTGAAGATACCAAATGCTTCCTTTAAATTTCATTATAAGTTTTTTTTTTTTTATATTCTTCATCTCTCTCCTTTTTTTTAATCTTCTTCATATTTCTCATTTTCTTTCTTTCTGCACTATTCACGCCATCTTTATCTTCTTATCACACCAAATAATTTTTTCACAGCGATATATCACATGACCAAATTTTATCCATTGTGCCAAATAAATTTTGGCAGGGTGATATATTACATGGCCAAATTTTATCCACTACACCAAATAAATTTTGGCACAAATATATACCACATCCCATAACTTTACCTCTTGCAACATCTTTATCACTCAAAAACTGAGTTATCACTCGAGATAAATTTTCACCTTGTGACTTATCACATTCCACAATTTTAATCCATGTGACATCCTTATCGCAGTTCATAAATTTATTTTATGTGATGTATCCCACTTAAATTTTTTTCATTCAAGACATTGCATCATAATTCTTTATCTTTTCAATTTCTTCGAGTTTTTCTCTAAGTCCTTCTTCTATCCAGCCGTGCTTATCTTTTTCACTTCCAAAAGCTTTCTTCTTTGTGATGCATCACATTGTAAATTTTTATAGTCCAATATGTTGCACCCTTTGAACTTTTCTTTGTCGTGATGCTACTCCTTTCTTTACTGCATCTGTTGAAACTTTCTTCTTGTGCAGTTTATTGCAACAATTTTGTTTTGTCACACTGCCATAAAATTTTAATTTGTGTGATATGAAATCCTTCTCAAATAATTTCAAAAAACTTTTCTAAGTCTTGAGTCCACTTCCTTCCAATAATATCGTGTTGTATGAAAATTATTTTCATGCTATATATATTATCACATGAAAATAATATGTGATGTAAGCTATATTGCATGAAAAATATTTTCATGTAATACTTTGAAATTTGTCCAAAAGATCCAATTCTTAAAGCCCTTCTCAAAAGAAGGAAAAATTCTTCTCTTGTGGTGTGTCACAAATTACAAATAATTGATGTGAAACACACAGATGGGTAGTCTTTTGCAAACATTTTTTTTGCGACACATTGTATCACACATATAAATTGTTCATGTGATCCAAAAAAATTCCTTCAACTTTGCTAAGTCTCAAATCTTATCCTTGATGACGCTATGTCGCATGAAAATTATTTTTACACAACATACACTATATTGCACGAGTAATATTTTCATGTGATACATAGAAACTTTCCAAAAAAAAATTTAGGTGTTGTGGGTGTACTACACAACCAGAAATGTTGGAATCCTTTGCGGTGTATCGTACCAAAATCATTTTGGTGCTATACATTGCATCACAACAAAATTATTTTTGTTTGATACATGAAACTCTTCATTTTTTCAAGAAGTTTTCTAATTCTTTAACCCATTTCCTAGGCTAGAATATTGTATCGCACAACAAATAATTTCATGCTATATAAACTATATCGATTGAAGAATATTTTCATGTGATAGACAAAAAAATTTACCCTTATTTTCGACCCACATTCATTTTTCTAAAATTTGAACTTGTGATTTTTGTGGAACCCATGGAAGCAACCTTTGAGTTGAGTTTGACCTCTTAGTTTCCAAATAGACTCCCACGGTAGAAAAACCCAGTACAAAAACCAAAATTTGGGGACTTTGACCTTGGTTTTTAGGCTAGAAAAATTCAACCTTTCCCCAACTTCCACACAGAATGAAACTTTGTTGTTCCGTAGAAAACCCATTGTTACACACTATTTTTTCGCAATTGACGATGTTCACTTATCATCTATCATCCAGAGCATAAAAGCCTTGATTTTTGAGGAAGAACCTTTCTTTGGAAGAAGGCAAAAGGGTCATTAAATCCCTATTTCAAGAGAGTGTCACATATTGCAGCATGCAACACCCTTAACTGTCCCATGTTGCACCAATTTAAGGTGCCACAATGTCTCACTTTTCTCCATTGTAGGGTGTGGCATTGTCTAAAAGAGGAGAAAAAGATGAAATTCGTGAAGTTTCTATAATATAAGATTTGAATATGAGGTGTCCTCTGATCCATTTGGATCTCACCCATACTCCTGATTTTGGGAGATCCTATCCTCATTTTTAATCTATAAAAAGGACCTTCTCTCATAAGGAAAGGCTAATAGTTAATGGAGAATAATGGTTGATAACTTTTTTCTTCTAGTTTCTGATTAGAATTTTGCCAACATTTATTTGGCCTTGAGAGATTCAATCTAAGATAAAGTAGTGAGTTGATGCTTATGGATCTCATGGATGCATTGTGGGTATTAGAGAAATGAACTTGTTGGAAGGAGCTTAACAACACCAAGGCATTGGTTGTAACTCTTCCACTATTTATCAATATAGTAACATATTATCTTTCGTGTAAAGATTGTTAATTCTCTTTAGTACATTTGTCCTTGGTCATTTGTATAGATTTATCAAAATATTATTGTTTCTTTTGTTGGTTAGTTTGTGTCCTTATGCAGGTTTCCATCTCAAGAATTTGGATCAAGATGGAAGCTATAATTAGCAAGGATGACCTTTAGTCAAAAGGTAAGAGTCTATTCTTTACTCGTCAATATTCTGATTGTATGAATCTAAGGAAAGAAACATGTTCTCTATTGTTTTGTTCTACTTTTTGGTTCCCAAACTAGGGAGATCGGCTTGTGTCCCCATAAACAAATTTGTCCATAAACACTCATGAAGGCCCAATGTTGCAACCAAGTCTTTGATACCATCCTTTAATGAACCCGTTACCAACAAAAATGAAATACTTTGTTACCCATTAAAAAATACATGCATGCAACAAGATAAATTTCTCACATAACTATCAATAATTTTAAAAAGGTGAATGCATATTCTTAACCACACCCAACATTCAAAAATAATAAAATACAACAGTGAAACACACCATTTAGACAAACACATAGATAAGAACACTTATATTTAAGGAAAACAACAATTGGGTTCATATGAGGGACGTTCCTCCCAACCATAGGATTTGATATTCCATTTATGTCAACAACAAGCCACCTCCAAGATAGGGCTTTGAGTCCACAAAGAAGGAATGCTTCCTAAGGATGGATATTGTCCACTTAACATCCCAATACCCAAAATACTAATTCCTCCAACAATTCCAATCCACCAACCCTCTTTCCCCTTATCTTACAAAACCCAATAAATGTGATCCATTTCTCTACCACACAGTCGCTCAAACTATCCCACTTCCCTCTAGGGATCCAACACAAGTTGGTTATATAATATGTCAGTTGGGGATTCCAGGAATTTCACTTGCAATAGAAGTTCTCACCACAGCTTGCTCAAGGCTCTTGAGAAATTTTCATCAACAAAAACTCATTTACAACCATAATATCCCAATTATCCATGCAATTCAAAATCCAACAAGTTTTCCTCCATATCCACTACCCATTCCTTCCATTTCTAACACCAAAATCTTATTTTCCCCTCTTATACCTAGCTATAAAAACTCCCCTCTCTCTATACTCGAATTTTCTTTTCTTCTTCTTCATGTAAGGTGACTCTTACATTTCCCCAAAAAGATTGTATTGTGTCCATGCTCTAATAACTAGGTGAAATGAATCTTTCATCCACCTCTTACAAGCATGTACTTTAACCAATTCTTCAATAACTAGGTTAGATGACTTTTCCCATCAACCTCTTACATGCATTCAATGATTGGTTTGATAATTCAAAGGAAGTAAATATTAATAATGAAATGATTTAGAAAAGTGGCTTGGGTTTATTAGGAATGTGAAATTTCTCCTTGTCCCCCACCCTCCCCCCACTTTAACCCTCCTCTCTTGTGGAATCATAGCCCCCCAACATTATCGCCCCTCTCATATGATAGCCAACACTATATTTTTATTTAATCAATGTATGCATAACTTACAATGCTAGAATTTTTGGAGTTTCACTAGAATAGGCTCTACAGCCCAAAACATATTAGCTTACCAACTTATTTAACATATGTACAATTACATTACAATTCACTAGGATTAAAACTGAGATGCTATAGTGCCATTTTAGAGAGGGTACCATGATATATGGTCCACATATTTTTTTGACAACAATTAAGGTGAATGGGCCCAATTTTTGTGTCTTTTAATTGTATTTATGGTCATGGATTAAAGGGCACCACTTGGTGAGTTTTTAAAGGTTTGGCCATAGTTATTTGGTGAATGCTATTAGAGGTTTAATAAAAGAAATTACTAATTGGGAAAACATTTGTTTTGGCAAGATGCTTGGGAGGATGACTTCCATAGATAGGATAAAAAGAAACAAGAAGATGAAGGCATATATAAGAAAATAGAAGAAGGAAAACAAGCAAGGAATGGAGAGGAGAATATGGAAACTACCCATGCAATGGAAACCCAAGTTGAGATAGAGTGTTTTGTTCCTACCTATTTGTAAGTGTTGCTAAGACTTAAACCAACATGCACTCCCATTTTCATTTTGAGGAAAATAAGTTTGATCCAAAAGTTATGAACAATGGTGAAAGTCCATTGAAGCATTATGCATGAAATATCACAATGTTCATAGTTTAATTAACACACTAGTTATGTGAATTGGATCTGCAATATGATATCTTAATTTGCAGATTATGTGCTCTAAGATTTTAAATCATAAGGTAATTGTTTGTTTGATTGTCATCCTTTTCCCCACCAATGCTCCATCAAACTATGTTAATTATAAACAAGTGCATTCTCATTAGGACATTAAATATTTTAATCTAATAATATATGAAGCATGATTTGAGCCATCAACTAAGAGTATTGTATTATTTATAGTTATGAGATTTGTATATATCTATTAATATAGCTAAACTGATATAAATAGTGGGCATAGAGTAAGTTTAATTGGACAACCTCAACTCTTTTTCCACATTATATTTTTTCACAAATCTTATAGGAATTATGTCATAAGTTATAATTCCATTTAATTGATGAAAAATTTTACTATAAAGTTTTACCTTTGACATTGTAGTTCATTTTAAGAGAGCCAAAACATTGAAATTTTGATAAAAATTAGTAGATCCAAAAAATTTTGCCTCATAAAAAATTGAAAAAAATAAATTTATCCACTTATTAATTCAGTCCAATCTTTATATCACACAAAAAAAACTCTTTTTATTATTTATTACACCTATAGGCGTCCTACCTATTGGAATTGATGAACTAATCAATCTTTTATGGCCAACAATGAAAGATGTTGGCTCTCAAATTAATGAATCAGATTTTCAAAAATTAACTTCCTCTCATTTATAAAGACTTATGTTTATGTGTTTACTTTTCCACATTTACCTAATATGATTAAAAAATTACATGATGGCTATAAAATTGACACGTTATGAGATTAACAACTGATTTTGTAGTCATGGAATGTCGAACTCCATTTCATTAGAATGGCAAGTGTGTGCGCTGTGAAAGGATGGCTCATTTGATTCCTCTACCTTCACGGATCTCCTGCGATTAATTTTTGTTTCAAAACAACATATGGTGCATTCTGGAAGGATGGGCCATTCGATTTCTCTACCTTCATGGATCTCCTGGGAATTTTTGTTTCAAATTTTGGTTGGTTCTTACCATTTTTCTTTTAATTTTGGGATAGGAAGCCGAGCGATGGGGAATTCAAGTGCAGTACAATGAAAATAATCGAAACACATGAACGTATCGTCTTGCAGGAACCTTTGGAATTACGGGAGTTAGAGATTTATGCCCCCCTCCAGAATATTCCAGAGTCCATCGGGAAGCTAAAGCACCTGGAACGGATTGTGGTCAGTCATGGGGGAGAATTTTGTCCTTTGTTGAAACATTTTCCAGAGTTCTTGGGTGATCTAACAAACCTGGAACACATTGATCTTTCTTACTGCGATAATTTGGAAACGCTTCCTAGTTCCTTTGACAAATTGGAGGACCATTTCTGGAGAACCATTTTATAAAGTGGTTCAGAACCATTTTATAAGAGATTCAATAATTGGATTTATATTTTCATTTGCAGTAAGAACCATTTTATAAGAGCTTCAATAATTGAATTCATATTTGCATTTGCATGAATAACTGTATTTTGAAATAGCAATTGCTCACCAAATATCGTTGGGAAGTGAAATATATGTTGATTCATTTTCGATGGGAGATGGAGCACATTTATTCAATCCTTCTAAATATGATACCGCTTGGGTGACAGCCATCCCGCCTTGGAGTTATTCCAGGTTCAAATAGGTTCGAATTAATAATATGCAGGTTCCATTCAATTTGTTTTGTAGCATTCAATATCAGGTGGAGATTGCATGTGTCTTATTTGATGTCGGGATCTCAAAGCGACACTCTGAATTCATGAAGTTTATTTTAAACAATTTGGTGAGCGAAAGGGAAAGCTGGAAAAATCCTCATTTTTGAACATCAGAATCCTGGAAAGATTGGTGTCCACCCATCAAGAGAATTTCTTTGCTAAAATCAAGCCATGATCCCAAGTTTTATCTTAGGTTTTTTGAATGGTTACGGTTACATTAATTTTTAAAACACAATATATTTTTAAATTTTTTAAATGGTTACAGTTACATCAGTTTTTAAAAAACAATATATTTTTAAGTTAATGCATTGATAAATATATTATCTACTAGCTACCATTCTGTCATGGACGGATCTTGAAAAAGAGAGATTATTTGAAAAGGAGAGATTATGCTAGCGGAATGTGGGATGTGCATGTTGAATGTAATTTATGATAGGCTAGAAATGACATGCAATGCATTGCATTAATATGAAATTCTATGCTTCATATATATATATATATATATATATATATATATATATATATATCAGCTTTTCCTAGGTTGGTTTGATTCTTTTATTTTTAGGTGAATTCGTGATTTGTTATGCAATGCTTCTTTTAATATTTTTCAATATTTTATACATTTAATATGATTAATATGCCAGATTTGCCTTGGTTAGCTTAATTTGTTTTTATGTTTGGGTTAATTCTTAATATTATAATTTCATTTAATATTCAATATGATATCATTTAATAAGTTTTCATTGTACTATATATATATATATATATATATATAATAAATGATGCTTCCCACTTTAGAATTGATTAATATATAGATTATTATCCAAAATATATAAAACTAAATGATGCTTCCAATTTTAGAATTGATTAAGAATATGTGTTTCTTCTTAAGAGGTCACAAGTTCAAATCTAGAGGGGGTAGGGTATGTACACCTTTGTAAAATTTACCAGTCTTACTGAATTGACCATAACCTTAAAAATAGATCATTATTATTATTATTATTATATAAAAGTGAATGATACTTCCAACTTTAAAATTGATTAATGTATAGATTATTGTCTAAAATATATATCTTTAAAGTATTAAATAAACATCGATACGTATACTCCAGCACAAAAACGTGTACTCCATTCAAAAAATGGAGTCCAAATTATGCCAATCATCCACTTTAAGAGGACATGGCATCTCAGTCAAGAATTAGCTAATATTAAGAACTATGGGATCTAAGTTTGTATATTAAGAGAGTGTGATCATGAGCTCTGGAACGAACTTCATTTCACGCAATGGTGCTTTTCAACTTTGTAGTATGGGTAGCATTTTTCAATTTTGTTTCACTTCTGCTATGTTTTATTATTTAGATGTTTTACATTTTTTTCTAAAATATATTTTTAAATTTATTAAATAGTTAAAATAATTTAAACAATAATTAGATTAAGATAGATTTACAATTTCAAGATAAATTTGTAATGTTTAAGTAATTTTTATTTCCCCACTTTTATTATATTATATAGATTTATTTTTTCAAATTTAAAATTGATTCAATAGATTAATATATATTAATACTGTAATGTATTAATAGTTCAATTGATTCTATTAATATAATAATAGTGAAATTGGTTCAATTAATAGTGTAATATATTACTATATTTTTAAATTTATTAAGTAGCCAAAAAAATTTAAAAATAAATAAATTAAGATAGATTTATAATTCTAAGTTTATAATGTTTATACATTTATTTTGCCCCCTTTTATTATATTATATAGATTTATTTTTTCAAACTTGAAATTGGTTCAATTGATTAATATATATTAATAATGTAATGTATTAATAGTTAAATTAATATATCAATAGTTCAATTGGTTTAATTAGTATATTAATAGTGAAATTGGTTCAATTGATTAATATATATTAATAGTGAAATTGGTTCAATTAATAATGTAATGTATTAATTTATTTTTAAATTTATTAAGTAGCCAAAATAATTTAAAAAATAAATAGATTAAGATACATTTATAATTCCAATAGTTCAATTAATATATTAATAGTGAAATTGGTTCAATTAATTAATAGTGTAATGTATTAATATATTTTTAAATTTATTAATTAGCCAAAATAATTTTAAAAAAAATAGATTAAGATAGATTTATAATTGCAAGATTTCAATTAATATATTAATAATGAAATTGGTTCAATTAATAGTGTAATGTATTAATATATTTTTAAATTTATTAAGTAGCCAAAATAATTTAAAGAACAAATAAATTAAGATAGATTTATAATTCCAATATAAATTTTTCATGCCTAAATAATTTTTATTTCCCGACTTCTATTATATTATATATATTTATTTTTTCATATTTATTAATAATAAATTAAAACTAATTATACATCTATTTTATATAAGGTTGTAAAGCATGTACTTTCTCTATAAAGTTGTAAAGCATGTATTGTCGGTTATATTTCAGTTAGGGTGTTAATAATATTATGTAGGCTTTAATGGAAAGATGTGAATCATCTTTTAAGGTTTTAATTATTTAAAGTTTAAGTTTTTAATGATATAATAAATTATTTATATTGATAATGAAATAGTGTATAAAGGTTGTTAGAAGTTTTATATTTATTTAAATAGTGGTTAGAGTTTTAATAATATTATGTAAAGTTTTAAGTTTTATATGAGTATGAAATTATAATATGGAAATTATGTATTTGAAATTGTTTTTTAGTAATTTGTATTTTTAACATACATTTTATGGAAAAGTATAAATTATTTTATACAAAGTAAAAGATGATTGCATACATATCATTGTGACTAAAATTTCCCAACGTCGTAGTGTGATGAACATTTCCCAATGTCGTCATGTGATGAAATTTTTTGAATGTCGCAATGTGACAAAAAATTATTGATGCCACATTATAATGACCATTTTCCCAACGTAGAAAAAGTAAAATATGATTCTACACTATGTCAAGTTTTTCCAAACCTTGCATTATGATGAACATTTTCCTCTGTCACATTGTGACGAACATTTTCCAACATCGTAATGTGACAACCATTTCCCAATGTCACATTGTGATGAATGTTTCCCATCGTCACAATGTGACAAACATTTCCCTTTTTTTATCAATGTCCTTAGGAAAAATATAAATCATTGTCTAAAAAGTAAAACATGATTCCATACATCTCATTGTGATTAACATTTCCATTGCATTATGGTGAACATTTCCATCGCATTGTGTCTAACATTTCATTATGATGAACATTTCCCTACATCGCATTGTGACGAACATTTTCTAACGTTGCAATGTGATGACCATTTCTCAATGTTGCATTGTGACAAACGTTTCCCATCGTCACAATGTGACAAAAATTTCCCTTCCGTTATCAATGTCCTTAGGAAAAATATAAATCGTTGTCTAAAAAGTAAAACATAATTCCATACATCTCACTGTGACTAACATTTCCAAACATCGCACTCTTACGAACATTTTCCAATTTTTCAATGTGATGAACATTTTCAAACATTGCAATGTGACAAAATTCTTGACGCCACATTCTAACGGCCATTTTCCCAACATCGCTAAACTAAAAGATGTTTCTACATTGTTTCAAGTGTTTCCAAACATTGCATTATGATGAACATTTTCCTACGTCACATTGTGACAAACATTTCCCCATGTCGCAATGTGATGACCATTTCCCAATGTAGCATTATGACGAACATTTCTCATCTTCACAATGTGACGAACATTTCCCTTTTGTTATCAATGTTGTTAGGAGAAATATAAATCATTGTCTAAAACGTAAAACATGATTCCATATATCTCATTGTGACTAACATTTCCATTGCATTATGATGAACAGTTCCATTGCATTGTGACTAGCATTACATTATGATGAACATTTCCCTACGTCACATTTTGATGAACATTAGCGAACGTCACAATGGGATGACCGTTTCGCAATGTCACATTGTGATGAATGTTTCCCATCGTCACAATGTGACAAACATTTCCCTTTTTTTATCAATGTCCTTAGGAAAAATATAAATCATTGTCTAAAAAGTAAAACATGATTCCATACATCTCATTGTGACTAACATTTCCTTTGCATTATGGTGAACATTTCCATCGCATTGTGTCTAACATTTCATTATGATGAACATTTCCCTACATCGCATTGTGACGAACATTTTCTAACGTTGCAATGTGAAGACCATTTCTCAATGTTGCATTGTGACAAATGTTTTCCATCGTCACAATGTGACAAAAATTTCCCTTCCGTTATCAATGTCCTTAGGAAAAATATAAATCGTTGTCTAAAAAGTAAAACATAATTCCATACATCTCATTGTGACTAACATTTCCAAACATCGCACTCTTACGAACATTTTCCAATTTTGCAATGTGATGAACATTTTCAAACATCGCAATGTGACAAAATTCTTGACGCCACATTCTAACGGCCATTTTCCCAACGTCGCTAAACTAAAAGATGATTCTACATTGTTTCAAGTGTTTCCAAACATTGCATTATGATGAACATTTTCCTACGTCACATTGTGACAAACATTTCCCCATGTCACAATGTGATGACCATTTCCCAATGTAGCATTATGACGAACATTTCTCATCTTCACAATGTGACGAACATTTCCCTTTTGTTATCAATGTTGTTAGGAGAAATATAAATCATTGTCCAAAACGTAAAACATGATTCCATATATCTCATTGTGACTAACATTTCCATTGCATTATGATGAACAGTTCCATTGCATTGTGACTAGCATTGCATTATGATGAACATTTCCCTACGTCGCATTTTGATGAACATTAGCAAATGTCACAATGGGATGACCGTTTCACAATGTCACATTGTGATGAATGTTTCCCATCATCACAATGTGACAAACATTTCCCTTTTTTTATCAATGTCCTTAGGAAAAATATAAATCATTGTCTAAAAAGTAAAACATGATTCCATACATCTCATTGTGACTAACATTTCCTTTGCATTATGGTGAACATTTCCATCGCATTGTGTCTAACATTTCATTATGATGAACATTTCCCTACGTCACATTGTGACGAACATTTTCCAAAGTCGCAATGTGACAACCATTTCCCAATATCACATTGTGACGAACATTTCCCATCGTCACAAGGTGACGAACATTTCCCTTTTGTTATCAATGTTCTTGGGAAAAATATAAATCATTGTCTAAAAAGTAAAACATGATTCCATACATCTCATTATGACTAACATTTCCATTGCATTATGATGAACATTTCCATTGCATTGTGACTAACATTGCATTATGATGAACATTTCCCTACGTTGCATTCTGACGAACATTTTCCAGCGTCGCAATGTGACAACCATTTCCCAATGTCACATTGTGACGAACGTTTCCCATTGTCACAATGTGACGAACATTTCCCTTTTGTTATCAATGTCCTTAGGAAAAATATAATTCATTGTCTAAAAAGTAAAACATGATTCCATACATCTCATTGTGACTAACTTTTCCATTGCATTGTGATGAACATTTCCCAATGTCACGAGCATTGTCCAACGTCACATTGTGATGAACAACTCTCAATATAATTTTCCATTATTATAAACATTTATAGTTGTCGCAATGCAACAAACTATATATATATATATATATATATATATATATCGTACATGAGGCATAGTCATTGTCATGGTCATCATCAATTGGAGTTAACTCTCATGATGGTGAAGCATAGGCTATCACTCTGAACCATCGTCATTATCATGGTGATGGTGATGGCGATGGTCAATGTTTTCTATTTATGTAATAATGTATCATTAATGTATTTGTACTTTATTACTTCAATATATTAATGTATTATTATAAATTAAATATTTTTTCATGTTTTAATGTTTTATCAATGTATTAATTAACAATACTTTATTTATTTTTTAATATTTTATTAATGTGTTATTTCATAATGTATAAATATTTTATTAATACATTAATTTATTAATTAAGAATATATAAATATATTAACTATAATAGATTTAAACACAATAATACTGACTTAATATACTATTATTAATGTATTTGTTAGCATTTTATTAATACATCATTAATAATCTATAAATATGTTATTTACAAAATATTTTAACATTATAATAATGAGTTAACACATTATTATAATATATTAATCGTCATCATTAAAGTATTGATGTATCGTTATTTTATTAATGTATCATTATTTTATTAGTTATTGGATTACTTTATTATTGTATAATAATGTATTATTAATAATATATTATTATTTTATAACAATGTATTACTTTAACATTAATAAATTATTCATATTGTTTTAATACATTAATAATGTAATATATTAATAATACATTATTAATGTATGAGTTAATATACTATTATAATTTATTAGGTAATGTATTTGTTAGTGTTTTATTAATACATTTTAATAATGAGTTAATACATTATTATAATGTATTAATAATATATTAATATTTTAATAATGTATAGATACTTTTTTAATGTATTAATGTTTTAATATCAATATTTATGTTTTTATTCCCCCGGATGGGGTGCCAAGTGAGCAAACGGGGCACGTGGAGGAGCAGCCCGGGCATGTGGAGACGTCATCAGGAGGGCCATTAATGGAGGCCCCTCCTCCCGGCTGTGGGCAGTTAATACAACCCCCGCCTCTGTGATTACTGAATGTTGATGGACCTCTTCGCATGTGGGCAAGGAACGAAATGCCAGAGCACTAAGCTCTCGGCGTTAATGGCTTTCTCCATGCTGGGATATGTTTCATACAGCCGCAAGGGTTATGGTTATGCTCATAGTTTCTTTGTGAATTCGCTGCAGTCGGCTCGACATTGCAACGCAGTGGGCTCCTCCTTCGCGCTCGCCATGCCATGAATCAAGGGACGCCCACGGCGGGGTGTCGGCTGGTACACAGTCAAATCCCGAAGAAAGTGCCACCAAAAGTTTGCCCAAGCAATTCGCACGGATCGAAGGAAACACAGAGCCACCGCAGCCGCAACACTCTTGCCGCCTAGAACATTCGTGGAGGAGGACCTTTCTATCACGCTCCCTGCTGACTTCTCAGAAAGTCGGATGTTTGTAGTCCCCGACGACTGGGATCCTCCAACGCGCTTTGGGCACTCACCAATTGTTCACCCTTCGGGCATTCCTCCATAGCCTTCCATTGCTCCGGATACGAATTACATGGCTTGCATAGTGATGGAGGAGACACCAGATAACACTACAGGGGAGCAGGACCAAGGGACGTTGCCGGATAGCAAGACAAGAGAACAGGGGCCGAGCCGGGATGGACCGGAGTCGGAAAGAAGCTCGCCACCTTCGCCGCAACTGCTGCGTCCTGAGCATCTTCAGCTAATCTTTGAAGTGCGCAGCCTTGTGGATGACCAGGCTGTTTGCGCTATGAGACTCAGCCAACGACTAGACATGCTTTACGCAACCTACTCAAAGGCCACTCCTCGACGCCAGTGTCCCACCTGCGCGCAGCCCTTCGTCTTCCCCGGCAATGGCGGCAATCTCGACTGAATGGCGGCAATCTCGACTGATTAGGTTCTAAAGTTTTCATAGTTTTAATGTTATTTCCAATTACTATGCACCAGAGCTGTAGCTCTCCTGTTTCTAGTTTAATTTTCTATAGTTTAGTTTCTTCTGAAGCTGCATACACAGAACAAATCCCATGTTTCCCTCGGGCAGGGTGGCGAAACTATACGCCTTATTTTGGTCATCACAGTGGACAAGCCAGCTGTCCTGGTTTCCTCTATTGGCAGGACAGCTGGCCTTTGCATGCCAGTTGTATGTATTTTGTGACAGTATAATATAAAGGTTCTACTTTTTATTAAAAAAAAAAAAAAATATTTATGTTTTTATTTACAAAATATTTAATACATTAATGTATTTAATAAGTTAATGTATTAATGTTATTTGAGGCATGTAGACCGTCAATTAGCAACAACCACTTTTATGTAAAAAGTGGTTGATATACTTCAATTGAAGTCATTTTCCACTTTTTTCAATTAATGATGCAGATCGGCTTATATCAGCCAATTTTTACATAAAAGTGGTTGTTGCTAGTTTTTATTTTTTTCATACTTTTATTATACAAAACCTTAATATACTATGGAGGTGGCTATTTTTTATGTAAAAAGTGGTTAATATACTTCAATCCACCTTATTTTCCACCTTTTTCAATTAATGACGCAAATCTACTTATATCAACCACTTTTTACATAAAAGTGGTTGTTGTAGTTTTTATTTCTTTCATACTTTTATTATACAAATCCTTAATATACTGTGCAGGTGGCCATGTTACCGTTGCACTAAGAGCCCCTCCAAATACGAAATGGTGGAACGCTTCCCGATTCCGAGGGAAACTAAGTCGTCGGGATGCATTCTCCCTTTGATTTCGAACGACAAGTAGCTGTAGCTTGTGTATAAATACACTCCAGAACCGTTACCCTTGCAAAGTACTTCTTTTTCGATTTGCTATACTGTCTGCTCTTCTCTGGGGAGTAACAACTTTCGCAGATATTCTCCGGTCTTCTCTAGTGATTAACTTTCGCAGATATTCTCCGCTCTGCTCTGGGGATTAACTTTCGCAGACAGGGAGGGACGCTTCTACAGATTTTAGGGTTGGTGTTCTTACTCACACAAACATGAAAGTAAAATTAGTTTAAGCAGCAAAGGTCCCTAACGAGAGGGTATCACGAGCCAACAACAATAGGAGAGCTTTGGGAGATATTGGTAACATTGTGGTCGATGCCGGTGTAACTGTCACCAAGGAAGGGGTCAATGGGTACGTTGTTATTTAAACTCTGAAACCCTAACGTAAGGAAATGAACCATCTTCAGAATACAAATACAGAGACCAATTATGTGATACAAAGAGAGACAAATTACATACATGTATGTGAAAAAATTTGATCTGATTCTATTTCTATTTACAGGAGGAAACCCCTGGCTCAGGTCTCTCGCCCTATTCTGGCTCAGGTCTTTCAGAAAGAGAAGGGAAATTCTTCCCACAACTGCAGTGCCTGACGATAAATCAGATGATTGAGTTATTATTCAACAACCACATTGGTTAAAACTAGCTTGTAATCGCAACGCTGGAGCTGCAGGAAATAAAGAGAAACCTCGATTACTAACAGCAAAGCCTCAGTCACTAACGACAAGTCTGACATCTCGAAGTGCATTAGTAAGTTGCTCGTGATGCTCTTGTTTTTCCTTTTGTGGAAACTATATCTTGACATACCATAAAAGAGTCTAATAAGCTTTAATTTCAGGCATTACACGATTTTGGATTTGATGATGAAATGCCAGAGGCAGAGGAGGACCCCTTTGCCAAACATTGATGGAGGAGACCTTGATAATCAATTGGCAGTGGTTGAATATGTTGAGGATATATATAAGTTCTATCGCAGAACAGAGGTATATTAGGTTGATCTCTTTGTTAAGGGATTTTAAACACAATTGCATTTTGAAATTTGTAGCTTTTGTTGCATCTGCTTGCAGCACATGAGCTGTGTGCCCGACTATATGCCCAGACAACGAGATATTAATGGAAAAATGAGAGCAATCTTGATAAATTGGTTGATTGAGGTGAGTGCAGTATTGATAAATTGGTTGATTGAGGTGTCTGGTGTCTTCTTCATATATGCTCATTCGTAACTATTATTTTAAACAGTTACAATGAAGATTGCTATAGTTAATTATCATTGATTTAGGCACCTGAATTTGCAGGTACATTACAGATTTGGGTTGATGCCAGAGACTTTGTATCTTACCACAAATCTTCTTGATAGATATCTTCTATTCAATTTTTATCAAGGAGAAACTATCAATTAGTGGGTACCACTGCAATGCTTCTAGCTTCCAAGTATGAGGAAATTTGGGCTCCGGAGGTGGGGTTTTTATTAATGGTTAAAGAACATATGTTGTACATTTTTCTTCAGACTCCATAGTCTTGCTTATACTTTGTTTCCTTCGATTTTGGTGTCAGGTAGATGAATTTCTTGACATCTTAGAAAATAATTATGAGAGGAAACATGTACTGGAGAAGGAAATGCTGAACAAACTGAAATTTCATCTCACAGTCCCAACTCCATATGTATTCCTTGTCCGGTTCCTCAAGGCTGCAGGTTCTGATAAAGAGGCAAGGCCTTATCTAGATTCTGACCTCTATTGCTGAGCTTAAATTCAGATTATTATTTTTTTTTCCTGCTCTGATGTTTGGTCTAATGGTCAGATGGCATATTTGGTATTCTTCTTGATGGAACTGAGCTTTATGCAATACGTGATGATAAAGTTCCCCCCATCGATGCTTGCTGCTGCAGCAGTCTACACTGCTCGATGCACTTTGCAAAAGATGCCTGTCTGGAGTCATGTACTTAAAGCCCATTCAGGCTACTCTGAAACAGACCTCAAGTAAGCTCTGTGGACAATCCACTTTGGTTTCCTATTGTCTTCACTGTTTATTATTGATTGGAAGAAAATGAGTGTCAAAAAATCTAGATGCAATTCATAGAATAACTTCTAGAGAAATAGGAAGATGAAGAAATTCATGCTGTGAAAAACAAAGGAACTATGAAGGTGGTCATTTGATTTTGGTATGGATTTCAGTATATAATTCAAACATATGTCTTGCTTGCATTTGCGAGGGTTTTCTCCGTTTTGAAATGTGCAGGGAATGTGTAAAACTGATGGTAGCATTCCATCAGAGTTCAGAAGAAAGAAAACTAAATGCAGTCTTTAAGAAGTACTCAACGCTTCAGTACAACTCTGTGGCATTTATCAAACCTGCTAAGCTGCCTGCATAGGCTTTTGATTGGAGTTGCAGTTGTAGGTGTAGCAATTGATGAGCAACTGCACATCCAGCAACTGAATATTGATATGTGAATCAAAAGATTAGCATAGAAGATCTCCATTCACCCTTTTGTAGTCCCCTTTGGGTGGATGGATTTTTTTGGCCCTTCATTATTCTTCTTGGTCTGTAGACTGTAACTGTACATAGTTGTGACAAAAGCATGATTAAGAGACATCATTCCTCCTGGGTATTTTGGCTTAGCCATTCCACATTGGAAGGTGGTGGCATAGAGGGACTTAGCCTTTCCACATTGGAAGGTGCTGGCATAGAGGCAAGAGATATTGTCAATTGTAATAAATGCTTTAGGGCATTTATGTGTTTTTTCATTTGAAATTTGAACTATAGAACACTGGATTTGTTCTCATTCGGGAGTTGGACATGGACGAAGATTGTGCATAATCTAAATCCATGGAGTTGTTTAGTCTATAAAAGAATGTTAGGTTATTTACTATTGGTTATAAGTAATTTTTATACATTTCAGATTGAATTTCTCTATTACCTGTACCTACCTTATTTGTGGAAACTATGACCAAATATACTAAAGTTCTTTATCTTATAATATTTTATTCTCTCATTTTAAACATGCATGTTCAATTTCAAAAGATGTTCTTAGCTAAGCCGAGCCTCATCTCATTTAGAGATACATTCATGGGTTTCCAAAAACCAAAACCCCATAACACCAATAAAGAAAAGAAACTAAGGATTAATCCTACAGATATATGTTTCCAACTATTACTAAATTACCATCAGTGGATTGTCGAGAACATCCCCCAAACTAATCACTATATATTTGTGGTGATAGATACATTGGTGATCGAAAGTAGATCACTTCATACTAGTGAAGACTACTTATACTTATCAAGCACAAGATATTGCTCACAACTTTATCATAGAGGTCGTCAAATTGTATGGAGTTACAAATATTGTTATGTATCCAAAGTTTACTTGTAAATTTTGGAAGGATTTGTGTACTAAATTCAACTTTAGTACAACATATCATTCATAGATCTATGGTTCTGGATAAAGAGTTAATTGAGGGTTGAAGACATGCTTGACATGTATGTGATGAACCAAGTAAGGATTTGGAAGGATTATCTTCCTCATGTAGAATTCCCTTACAATGTAATGATCCCAAGCCAAATTCTTTCTTGGAATCACTAATTACTACTAATTTATTGAGTTATTAAGTGCATACAAGATTCATCAACACATGGAGATCACAATATATTCAAGATGTAGAAGCACAAGCAAAGATCTGACCTTTTTGTTATGAGAAATGTAAGATCAATACAATAGATGGCCGATCTGGTATAAACCTGAGATGGTCGTACAAGCAATAGATATGAGCTACTACAAAATACTCCCGACAATACAAAATAAGCCTCCAAAGGATGGATATACAATGAAGACTAAATCAAGCAGATCTGAGCCGCACTAATGTTCAACCTCCAAGCTGGAAAGTGCCACGTCCTGCTAGAATGCTAAAGCCCTGAATAATTCTGCCCTGCTACCAAAAGTGTCCAGTCATCCCAAGAAATATGCCAAATGATAGATCGGGCAACTATAAGGAAAACCCAGATGTCCAAATTCCCAAATCCACTCTCAAACCCCGTAGATCTGAATTCTTCACTGCATGGTGTGCCCCACTAGATGACTGAAACCCTGGTTGGTTCAGCCCTGATGAAGGAGGCCTTGAAATGCTCTAAAAATCTCCAAGAATATATATCGGGCTATGAGAATCCTATGGGAGAAGTTTCGGGCTCAGATCTCAAGCAAATCTCCCTAGATCTGAGTTTTACTGAATCATAGGACGTCCCCTATGGCTCCACGACATCCCAATCTGCAAACAAATATAGAATGACAATAACCCTCCAGAAAATCCCTCAAACTGATGGTCCTGCCCCTGCAAAAAAAACCCAACGGTCAGAATGGCCCTAGGCCCTCAGGATAAGCTGGATCGAACCTCCCTCGATAAATTGGCCCTGAGACTAGAATGGTGTGGAGGAGTCTTTCATCCCCAAGACCAAGCTGTGGAACAAGGTGAGTGGATATTTCACCACTGAGTTGCTCCCAAGGGTTTGTACAACAAACCCCCAAACTGAATGCTCAAGAGCAATAG
>JASDQU010102236.1:258041-313301 GCA_032191745.1 Picea mariana
AAGGCTCTGATACCACTATAATGATCCCAAGCCAAATTCTTTCTTGGAATCACTAACTACTACTAATTTATTGAGTTATTAAGTGCATACAAGATTCATCAACACATGGAGATCACAATATATTCAAGATGTAGAAGCACAAACAGAGATCTGACCCTTTTATTATGAGCAATGTAAGATCAATACAATAGATGGCCAATCTGGTATAAACCTCAGATGGTTGTAAAAGCAATAGATATGAGCTGCTACAAAATGCTCCCAACAATACAAAATAAGCCTCCAAAGGCTAGATATACAATGAAGACTAAATCAAGCAGATCTGAGATGCACTAATGCTCAACCTCCAAGCTGGAAAGTGCCACGTCCTGCTAGAATGTTGAAGCCTTGAATAATTCTGCTCTGCTACCAAATGTGTCCAATCATCTTGAGAAATATTCCAAATGATAGATCGAGCAACTGTAAGCAAAACCCAGATGTCCAAGTTCCCAAATCCACTCTCAAAGCCCATAGATCTGAATTGTTCACTGAATGGTGTGCCCCACTAGATGAATGAAACCCTAGCTGGTTCGGCCCTGATGAAGGAGACCTCCAAATGCTCTGAAACTATCCAAGAATATAGATCGAGATATGAGAATCCCGTGGGAGAAGTTTCGGGCTCAGATCTCAAGAAGATCTAGATCTGAGTTTTACTGAATCATAGGATGTCCCTTATGGCTCCACGACATCCCAATCTGCAAACAAATATAGAATGACAATAACCCTCCAGAAAATCCCTCAAACTGATGGTCCTGCCCCTGCAAACAAAACCCAACGGTCGGAATGGCCCTAGGACCTCAGGATAAGCTGGATCGAACGTCCCTCGATAAACTAGCCCTGAGACTAGAATGGTGTGGAGGAGTCTTTCATCCTCGAGACCAAGCTGTGGAACAAGGTGAGTGGATATTTCACCACTGAGTTGCTCCCAAGGGTTTGTACAAAAAACCCCCAAACTGAATGCTCAAGAGCAATAGAAAATGCTAATCCAAAACCAGAATGAGTAATAGGTGCACCCCAGCCTCTTACTTATACTTTTCCTTCCAATTCTCTATTGAGTTAGGTTAGCTCCCAGGGTTAATCTTCTATTCTTCTGTTGAGTTATCTTTTACTCCTTTCCTTTTCCTTTCTTAAGTCAACTTAAAAATATAACTTTTAACTTCTTGACTTTTCCCCCCTTTAGTGTGAGACTATGACCTAGTGGAGGTGCCCAGGCCACTGAGTCTCCTCATTACCTCTCTAAGAGGTGGGGGACATTACATACAACAATGGTTATCATCCTTTCTTGAAGATGAGTCATTTTGAAAACCTAACTTACATGTGAGTAGGGATACCTTGGTGGTAAAGAGAACTTATGGGTGTGACCTTGGAGGAGATGGAAGGTATAATGACACAAGTGCATGATAACATGAAAGCCATATAGGATAGACAAAAAAATTATGTGGACATGAAGACAAAGAGGAATTCTCATGTTGGTGAGAAAGTTTTTCTCAAAGTGAAACCAAAGCCGAGTTCCTTGATGCTAGGAAAGTGGAGGAAGTTACCACCAAGGTATTGTGAACCACTTGAGGTTTTGGAGTAGAATAACATGATGGCTTACATATTGGCTCTTCCCGTGCATTTAGTTGTTCACCCTGTATTTTGTCTATTAAAAAATACAAACTAATGCTAGTTATTTTTTGGACTATGATGATATTCAAATGGAAGCTATAGGTGAGTTCCACAAAAAGACCATAAATGTCGTATGTATTAGAAAATGATAGTGATAGAATAGATATATAGAGTGGGTAAAATTTAGCTAGAGGCATCATACATAAGGATACTCACACTTGGGAGTTAGCTTATGAGATGAGGAAGCTTACCCTTATCTCTTCATTGTTGAGCTTCAAGAAGATAACTTATCCAAGGGGAAAGTTTCCCTAATGTGTCATAATTGACTATTTTTGAGTTGACATTTACTGAGATGTTTCTTTGGTGATTCTTTTCATGTATAGTTTTCATTACCAAGACCTTAGTACTTTGATGTTATTTACTTGATTATATAATGATGAAGATGATTGATGAATGTTGATTTTGTTTAAAATTATTTCATGATGTTATACTCAAATCATGAACATGGTATTTATTAAATGAAATGGTGATGCTTTAACTTCAAGGCCTACAAAGCCTACAATGGCAATGTTGAGAGAAACCTAGAAGTTGTTTTTAGAAATTTATGTTTGTCATGAATACTAATTATATTAAGCTTATTTCTCTTTTTTTTACAAGGAAAATCTTGTGGGAAACCTTTCAAGAACCTTCTTTTGATCCATGGATGGTAAATGTGGTAAATTGTTGGTGCCTAAGTTTCAAGCACCTAGCCATGAGAGGATCAAGATAGTTGAACCAATACCTTAGTACTTCGATGTTGTTTATTTGATTATGTGATGCTAATAATGATTGTTGAATGTTGATTTTGTTTACAATTATGTCATGATTTTATACTCAAATGGTTCCCATGGTTATTTATGAAATGAAATGGTGATGCCTACATGTTTTTAGACATCTATGATTGTTGTGAATACTAATGATATTTGGAGGTTATTTCTCTTTTTTTTCCAAGAAACCTTGTGGAAAACCCTTCAAGTACTTTTTTGTGATCATAAATGGAAATGTGGTAAATAATAGGTACCTAAGTTTTAAGAACCAATCACAATGGGATTAAGAGAGTGGAGTCATTGACCTCCTCAACTTGGTGGTAGATCTCACATCTATCCCATCACCGTTTGAACTAACAATTTGGGCCATTTTTGGATGTTATTATATTGAGTCATATTGAATGAAGTTATTATCAAGACCCACATCATTCAGACATCAGGAGCGACCAAGATGTGTTGATTAATAACTATTGAATAATAATGCATTATGAGAAGAGGGACCTCTTCTTCCATGTCTACTATTTGTGAAACTAAAATGAGTACAAGGTACCTAAATGAGAATTTAGTGTGGACTTATATTTAATTTAATTGAGTCTCTAGTGTCACTTAATTTTAGTGATTTTAGCTTGGGAGCTAGTAATGTGACCTTGAAAGGGAGTTTTTGGTAAGATGTGTTTTTATGTGACTTAACACTAATTTTCCTCTAAAACTATTTAGAGAGAAGTAATTTTATGAGGGTTCCACCCTAACTCCCCTAGTTAGGAGATAGTTTGTTACTTAATGTATTGGATCAATGTCTATTAAATAAGGATTGGAAGGTAGTAGCATGTGAAATCAATAAATGGAAGTTGAACTCATTAAAGAAGGTTCCCTAGTTAGTGGCTCAGGCCTTATTAATGGAGGTCCACTAAGAAGTTACAGTTTTGGTCAATTAGAAACTATATAGATTAAAAAAAGCTATTTAATTGGTTTCCAAGTGAATAAGCTTTGTTGAGTTGGAAGTTAATCCCTCCAAGAGGAAAGTGTACATTGATCTCAGTTCCAAATATCAATAACATTTTTCTTACTATTGTTGTATCCATACTTTGGTTTTATTATTTTCTTTTCGTATTTTTATTTTTATTTATCTTGATTTGAATATTTTGTTTCAACTATTAAAGAATATCCCAAGTGGTATAGAAGCACTTTCTTGTGCTAGCATGCATAAATTTTATAATTTTTTTGGGGGTAGATACATGTTTGGATGTCTTTAAACAACATAGATAAATGTCATTGAATGGGTACACATGTGAATGGGTAAGAGTAAACGTAGAAAATACAAGTGGCATCACTTGATTGGACACCATTTAACATATGTTGATACCCCTTCAAGTATTGTCGCATCAGAGAACACCTATGTATGGAATTTCCTTAAATGTACCCTTAAAGATATTAGAAGCCCCTTATGTGCACCTAAAACTAGCGTTTCATAAACCTATACACCACTTATGTTTGTGACTTGTGCTCTTGCAACCCACGCATGCACACACATTGGGATATTGAAACCCATGTACAACTATGTACGAGTGCAAAAATGAGTTCTACCTTTGTACGATTGTTTCCTTGAAATACAACCATTGATTCCTCACTATTCATTATAGATCTAATGACATCTCTTTGCAGATCCAATATATTTGCTGCTAATTGTTGTGAATCTAAAATCTACCTTCCTCTAAGAGAGATAGTTCTGATACCATGTTAACTTTCTAATCCTGACACCTAGGTATATTGTTTACTAGTGATTTATTTTTTGTAAATCAAATTAGCATCTCACAAAACAAAATACACTTGTTAGAATAATTAACTGAAACAAGCACTAAAAGCAATACTCAACCAAATATCATAAAAAATACAGAAATATATTATACCCATCAACTAGGATTATAATTTAAATAACTTCAAAGCGTACAATGGATCCCTTTCTCGGAAACAACCGAAAACTTTAGAGAGAACCTGCAAACCCTAGCAACTTGCTATTGTATACCTTCATAGTTTTCAAGGTGTATGTGGCTTTCCTTAAGAAAACCATAGGTGTTTCATCCTAAAATCAAGGGTGGAACTATTGGAGAAATATAATATAGTAGTGAGCCAAGGGATAAGTGTGTTTTTTGTGTGTGTGTTCTTGGAATAGAGACTCGGGAAACCCATGAGGAAATTCCCCTCATTTCGATGATGGTACCTGGTGAAAACCATATTTTGTAGAAATCCGAGGATTTTTCGATAGCTTTCTCATTTAAGAGTTGAACATTTCACTTGCATGAATTGAACCTGGGTGGGGGGAAAACACCCCTCACCACAAACCACTGGGGATAAACCCAATTGACATAAGTGGATATGGTTTATATTTGATTATGTTAAATTAATGTAGTTAATGCTGTAAATGTAATGAACCACTCGCGTGACATAAGTGTATATGGTTTATATGTGATTATGTTAAATTAATGTAGTTAATGTTGCTAATGTAATGAACCACTCGGGCGACATAAGTGTATATGGTTTATATGTGATTATGTTAAATTAACGATGTTAATGTTTTAAATGTAATGATTTTATGTATGTATGTATTATATTTCATTTTATGTTTTCATTCATTAATTAGTTCATTGAAAAACAATGAGGTAATTATTGTATTGGAGGTATGTAATATAAATCTCAACATAGTAAGAAGGATCGACATTGGAAAAAAATGTATCAGAGCCCAAATCATAGTATGGTTGGAAGGAAATTCGAAATACCCCACTATCCCAAGAGGGTATAGGACAATATCCACTCAGCACGGTCAAATTTTCCCAACTATAAAGACATTGTTTTATGTATGACCCTAAGCATGATAAAATAATATATTTGTGTTAATATATCATTTTTAATAATAAATTTTTCATTAATATATCATTTTAATAATACAATATGCATTAATATATTATTTTTGATAAACTAATTTCCTTTACAAAATCCATCACCAATTTACCCTAATCCATGTTGATAAGGTAATTTGCATCATAAAATCCAAATCTAGTATGACTTGTTTTGTCATCTAATATTTGTATAAATTTTTATAAGGGGTGTTAATGTCACGATTATCCATAAATACAACATGAATTATGTTGGAAGTTAGGGTTCCACCTTAATATTCAGAACTTTTCTCATAAAACTTACATCGTATAAATTAAACATTGGAAGCATGGTATAAGGGGTATTCATGTCACCTCCTTATCTGGAAAAAATTATCCTTAAATATAGCATGAATTATGTCGGAAGTTAGGATTCAACTTAATATTGGTAACTTTACTCAAAATGATCTAATTATCAAATTTAAACTAACACTATTGGTTTTGGTCAGTTTAAAAGCTACCCAGATCATCAAATTTTCTATTAAAGTAACAAAAAGCATATAAAATTTTGACCCTAAAAACCTAAACAAAAATAAGCTATTGTGGCACGTAATTAAATTATTGTGAGTTCATCACAAAGTCTTGTTACCATAATTTAATTTTGTCGGCTTGCAAAGGTGCAATTTTCCACAAAAGGTGGTTACACAAGTTACTTGTTATAGTGAAATTTACGCTCCATGGTGATAAGGTAATTTGCATCAGAAAATCCAAATCTAGTATGAATTGTTTTGTCATCAAATTTGTGTATATGTTGTTATTATTTTTGTACTTGTGGTCTATTGTAAGAATTGTATAAGGGGTATAAAACTTACATCCTATAAATTTTAGTTTCGGAGCATGGTATAAGGGGTATTCATGTCACCTCCTTATTTGGAAAAATTTCCCCTTAAATCGAGAATGAATTATGTTGAAAATTAGGATTCACCTTAATATAGGGAAATTACTCAAAATGATCCAATTATCAAATTTAAACTAACACTATTGGTTTTGGTCCATTTAAAAACTACCCAAATCATCAAATTTTCTATTAAACTAACTAAAAGCATACAAAACTTTGACCAAAAAACCCTAAACAAAAATAAGCTATTGTGACACATAATTAAATTATTGTGAGTACATCACAAAATGGCGTTACCATAATTTAAGTTTGTCTACTTGCAAAGGTGAAATTTTAAACAAAAGGTAGTTACACAAGTTGTCCATTATAGTGAAATTTACTCTACATAAAGAGATGAAAATTATAAGAAGATCACATAAATTGTAAACCCTCATCAAGGTCAAAGGCATCCACATGTTTATCTTAGATCTAGAAACATAGTCATATTAGCCATGTCTGCAGCGATGTAGTCTAATGATAACATGGTCACATTACAGATCTCCAATGGTGAAATTTTCGAGGTGGAGAAGGTTGTGGCATTCATCTCGAAATTCCTGAAGATAACAATTGAGGGTGAGGAAGAGGGTGAGGGAGGGAAGACTAAGAAAACCATTCTTGTGAAAAATGTTTCAAGCACGACTTTGAAAATGTTTATCCCTTACTGTGAATACCATCATTCCCATGATGCAACATCAGCCGATACTTTGAAAATCGCGGCAATAAAATTGTGAAAGAAAAATTGTGGAACAAAAAATGAAATAGGAAAAGTGAGGTAGAAAAATTGTGGAAGAAAAATCACAGTAGGAAAAGTGCGACAGAAAAATTGCAATATGAAAAGTGGGGTAGAAAAATCACTGAAAAAAAATCGCAGAAAAAAGATATCGGTAGGAAAATCATGGTAGCAGAATCATGACAACAAAACTGTGGCAACATAACACTGCAAGAAGAAAACATTTATTGATACAGATAGAGGTTGTATAAAAGTGAGGTTATAGCACATGGTTTGAGGTACATATTTTTGGTATAGTTTTTAATGTATATGTGATAATATCAGATTGGATGATGAGTATACAATAATAGGTTTCTTAGTGATATAATTGACAAAACAAGTTGTGACATCGACATATTTAGTTTCTACATTTGGTACTTATATTTCAGGGTGGTTGGAAATGGAAAGGATAGGTGGTTGTTGCCACCTTCTAGTTGCATCCGAAGAACATAGGGGGTTGTATCCTCCTTCTAGTTGTAGCAATAAAATTTGGGAGTTGGAGCTTCCGTCAGGTTGTAGGTTGAAAATAAGGGGTCAGGGCCTCCTTCCAGTTGCAACTGCAAATCAAAGGAATTTGGTGCTTCCAATGAATGTAATTCTTAAAGACAAATAAGAAAAAACATTATGTGGTTTTCTTCCCTATTGGGTTTCCACGTAAAAAATATTGGTGTACTGTGTATGTGTATGATTGTTCATTTGTCCATGGTTTATTTACTCTGCAATTTATTTACTCTTCATCCATCCATGGTTTGTTGGAAGGTGTCCTTTTCCTTCTATGATACAATCAACTATTTCCTATTTTGTATAGTCATGATTGATTTATGTAGGATCCAACTTCTCAGCCATGTCCGAAGTGTCTAGGAGAGGTGGAAAATATGGAAAATATGAACTTCCATCTTATAGAATTGATCAATGACCACGAATACATAGTCATTCCCAAGCTTGGTGGAAGGAAAAAATGACATGTAGTCCATGGAGATGGACTTCAAAGGCCTATCTGGAGTAGGCAGATGGTTGTATAGCCCCTGTTTCTTATGGAAAGATTGGCAATGGTGCATGCTATGCAATATATAATGTACTTTTGAACATCTTGTTGAAGCTTCAACCAATAAAAATGCTTTTGCAGTACTACTCATATTTTTTTCTCTACACAAAAATGTCTCGCTTCCTCGCTATAATGAGCTTCCCATATCACCTTTTCATGCTCACTTGAATCAAAATAAACATGAATCATATAGCATAGCATTCCATCTTGAAGATGAATGTCTGGAATTGTTTTTCCTATGCTCAATGTATGATAGGAAGTAGAAAAGTAAAAGTCATTATTGTATAATTTTGGTCATCTGTATGTCTCATGGCCACGAGAGTTGGGAACTATGGTTAGTGCTACCACCAAGGGTTGACTGAAGAAATATATGACATGTTTTGTGCTACCCTTATTGTACTTGATATTCAAGTGTAATTGTTATAGGTACTTGGACCACTGTTGATCAAAGTAATTTTGTAACTTTTCTTGTGTCTCCAGGAATAGTAGAGGTCTTTCATCAATGTGGATGATTGTTTCCTTCCCCATAATGTAATGATTTCATGGTCAATATGCTTGCATAATGGAGTACATCTCTTTTTCATAGGTGGAGTATCTAAAAATAATATCAGATAGAGTTTCATTGTGATAGAATACCCAATTCCCATGATGAGAGTGGATTGCACCAATAACATAATCTGAAGCATCTGTCTGAATCTCAAATGGTCATTGCACGTCTGGAAGAATAACGACTGGTGCTGAGTAGAGGCAAGATTTCAAATCCTTTAAATATTTGTGTTGGGGCACAGACCACAAAAAATTGTTCTTTTATCCACTCTTGGTCACCTTTCTTAGGGCCCAAGCAATATGAGAGAACTCAAAGAAAAATCGACGGTAGAAGTTGGCAAGGCCCAAGAAGTTGTGGAGCTCAATCAGTTTCTTCGAGGGAGACCAATAAAAAATGACTTAGATCTTGGATGGATCCACATGCACACCCTCATCATCCATGATGTATCCTAAATATTTGATTATTTTCATGTTGAAGGAACATTTCTTTAAATTGTCATATAATTTGTGTTGTTGCATGGTGTCCAAGACCTGTTTAATGTTAATCCCTAAATAGTGGATCATTACCCCTTAATTGGGGCATATTAGATTAGTAAAGTTTTTTTTATTTATGTCGTCTTTAGTCCATTAGTTGTAATTATACCTCCCATACTCCTATATATACCAAGGAGACATTTTCATTTGGAATCATCTTGGAATTGGACATTTATGTGGGCATAAGGAGGTTTCCACCTAAAAGAGGCTTATTATCTGAATTTATCTCTTTTTCAAGGCGTTGGGTACTTATTCTAAGTTTTTTCTATGCTCTATTGATATTTGGTTCTTAACATATGGGTTCAGAGCTCAAGGTCTTAGGGTTTCGCTGCTACATATGAGACACCTTGGAATTTTCACTATAATTTTTTTTCTACAATGATTCAAAAGGAACGTCTTGGATGATATTTAATAGACAGACAAAGGTACGTTGGGTTAAAATTTAAGCTCCCTAGGCCTTATACTTTCAGAGATACAACCTTTGTAAGATAATGTTCTAGAATCATCTTGAATTGTGTCAATGAGGAATTTTTGCTATAAAATTGTTTTTGTAATGTTTCAGACCCTGAACTTCAAAGTAAATTCATAAAAATTAGCAAGGTAGTTGTGGTAAGAATTTCAACTTTGGTTTCATCTTATATTTATAGATACACCCTGTGGAAGATAGGGTATTTGATTAGTCCTATTGACTAGTCTCAAGCAGGTGTTCCAGGTAAAACAACCATAACTTCTTCCTAGAGTATCCAAATTGAGTTATACTAGTTGCATTGGATAGTGGACAACCTGTATTAGTTCTGATACCATTTTCAGAGTTTTATATCAATTATTTTGTCTGGGGCATGCTATACAAGTGAGATCTCCTCGAAAGGTCAAAAATCAGCAAGTTGTGGGGAATTTACTGTAAATTCCACTTGGCACATCCAATTTTGATCAGACATGTGGCATATCAGATAAGAAATATCAGAAAGCTACAAAAAACAAAATTTCATACTCAGAAGGGATGAAATATTGGAGATACAATAAAAGGAAGATTGTCTAGCATAACTTCCTCAAAATCAAGTTTTAAAGTGATACTTGTCCAACATGCCACCAAAAAAGGGAACTTCTACATCAAATAAGCCTCCAGAAAATCCTACTTGGACTCTTGATGAAGGTGAAGAAATGCATAGGGACATAAATGATTTACAAAATAAGATAGTAACAAAATATGAACTACAAGAGATGATGGATTCAACAGAAGCTAAGTTGGAGGAAATAAATACTAAGATGGATGGTTTAAAAGGGGAGATCATGGAAGGATTGAAAAATTTCCTAATAGAGAGGAAACTTGAAAGTGAAAATGTATCCCATGAAATTCATGATGAGAACACAAGGAAGGTGAATCAAGAATGGAGAAAATTCAACTTTGGGTTGAAGACGAACCATGTTCCTAAGATTGATATGAGGAAGTTTGATGGCAAGGACCCAATCACATGGATAATTCAGGTGGAGCAATTCTTTGATCTACATAATGTTCCACATACACAAAAGGTACAAATTACTTCTTTATATTTGGAACCCAATCAATTTTTATGGTATTAATTACTTTGTTCTCGTAAATCACTCATCACTTGGACAATTTTCATGGAAGAATTGATAGCACACTATGAGGATACAGGGAGCAATACCTTCTTTACCCAATTGATAAATCTCAAGAAAAGGGTTGAGTTATAGAGAACATTGAGAACTTCCAAAGATTGAATATAAAGGTAACATATATTCCAGATGATCACTTGATTGATGTATTCATAGGAACTTTAAAGGATGACATTCAACATGAGGTTCGCCTTTGGGAACCCAAATTATTGGAGAATGCATTTAGGGTGGCAAGAAATGTTGAAAGTAAAAATATGGATATGGCTACTACAAGGACCAATCCTAGCATCTATAGATAGAATAATGCTCTTTCTTCAAAAACACCTCAACCTACAAGGTTGACACCTCAACAATTGGAGGAAAGAAAAGAAAAAGGTTTATGCTTTAATTGTGACAGCAAGTACAATAAGGGACATAAGTGTGGTGAGAATAAATTATTCTACATAGATTGTGAAGAGGAACAAGAACAAGAACAAGAACCATCTCAAGATGAAAACCTAGAAGCAATTTCGTTTGAAGAGTTGACTCCCATGATATCGTGTAATGCATTGGCTCGAATTAGCATTCCTCAAACACTCAAGATCGAAGGATATATCAAAAAGAAAAAGGTAATAGTCCTAATTGATTTTGGTAGTACTGATAATTTCATTCACTATAAATTAGCCAAAGCTCTCAATTGCTTTTTATATCCAGCACCAGAGTTTCAACTAATGATTGCAGATGGGGGAACTATCAATTGCTCAAAAAAATGAAATAAGGTCAATCTTACTATGGGGGAATATGTAATGAATATTCCAATGATTTATATACCCATGGTTGGTGTTGGTGTTGTACTAGGAATCCAATGGTTACAATCATTAGGAACAATGGCTTTTAATTTTCAAGAATTTTTCATGAAATTTTCATTGGAACGAAAAGAATTTGAGTTAAGAGGTACCAAAGGGAAACCTGGTAAGGTGATAATATCTAATGGCATGAAAAAATTACAGAAAAAGGGGCATGAAGGTGTTATTGCACAACTATGTTCACTATATGTTCAAACATATCAGTCTTCTATTCCTCTAGATCTCCAAGGAATCATTGATAGGCATTCCAAATTATTTGAAGATATTCCCAAAGGTCTTCCACCCACTCAAAATCATGATCATGATATTCACCTAATTCCTGGGACTGTTCCTCTTAACATCAGGCCATACAAATACCCTTATGCCCAAAAGAGTGAAATTTAGCGCATGATTGAAGAAATGTTAGAGGCTGGCATTATTAAACCTAGCCAAAGTTCTTACTCTGCACCAGTGGTAATGGTATTCAAGAAAGATGGCTCATGGAATATGTGTCTAGATTATAGAGAGCTCAACAAGATCACTATTAAGGATAAGTTTCTCATTCTCATCATTGATGAATTGTTATAGGAACTACATGGAGCAATCTATTTTACAAAGTTGGATTTTTGTTTAGGGTATCATCAGATTAGAATGAAAGAAGAAGATATCCCAAATAAAACATTGAGAACTCATGACGGCCATTATGAATTCTTGGTCATGCCTTTTGGCCTTACAAATACACCTTCCACAATCCAAGGGTTGATGAATTTCATTTTCAAGCCCTTCCTTCGAAAATTTGTGTTATTATTTTTTGATGATATACTAATCTATAGGAAGTATCAGGAGGATCATGTGCGACATGTTGATAAGGTGCTATAACTACTAAAGTAACAACAACTATATGCCAAACCATCCAAATGTTCATTTGGAGTGAAGGAAGTAGAGTATTTAGGTCATATTGTATCTCATGAAGATTTCAAGGTAGACCCTAACAAGATTAAGGCCATGATGGACTAGCCGATTCCCAAAACATTGAATAATATTAGGGGATTTTTGGGTTTGATAGGTTACTACTGCAAGTTTGTTTGACACTATGGAAGAATAACGACACTAACTAAGAAGGAAGCATTTTCATGGACTACAAAGACAACTAAATATTTTGAACAACATAAAGAGGTGATGTGCAAAGCTCTTGTCTTGATCACTCTAGACTTCACAAAAACCTTTATTGTGGAATGTGATGCCTCGAGAAATGGAATTGGTTTTTTCCTAATGCAATAAGGAAGGCCTATGGATTTTGAAAGTCAACCACTCAAGGGAAAGGACTTAAACAAACCCATTTATGAGAAGGAAATGATGGAAATACTACATGCATTGAAGAAATGGCATCCTTACCTAATAGGTAGGCACTTGTTGGAAAGAGTGTCATCATGGTGATTGTTGGTAGACTCACAAAGTATGCACACTTTTGTGAAATCTCTCATCCCTTCAAATCTAGTACAGTTTCCACCACATTCATGGAGACAGTTCAAAATCTACATGGCAGCCCAAAGATTATTGTAAGTGATAGAGATCCCATCTTCACTGGACATTTTTGGACAAAATTATTTTCTTGTTTGGGTACTCAATTGTCTCATAGCTCATCCTATCATCCTCAATCTGATGGAAAAACCGATATAGTGAAAAAATGTCTGGAAGGCTACCTTCATTTCTTTGTCTCTAATAAACAAACACAATGTTTGAAATTCTTACCCTTGGTAGAATGGTGGTATAACACTTCCTTTCATACTACAACAAAAATGACACCATTTATGGCACTCTATGGATACCACCCTCCTTCCATCACTTCTTCTCTAAAAGAAAAATATAAGTTTCAAGCAGTGGAAGACCACATCGAGCATCAACAACAAGTTCTCTAAATATTAAAGGACAACCTGACCATGGCACAAAATTGCATGAAATAACAAGAACATAAACATCGTACTGAAAGAAGTTTTGAAGTAGGGGATTGGGTGTTTTTAAGAATACAACCATACAAATAGATGTCCCTCAAGCAATCCAAGAAGGATAATAAATTATCACCAAAGTACTATGACCCTTATAAGGTGTTGCAAAAGATTGGTACTATGGCATACACATTGGAGTTGCCTGCATCCTCATGAGTACACCCAGTTTTCAATGTTTCATGGTTAAAGAAGATTATAGGTGACAAGATCCTAGTTCAAACTATATTTCCAAAACTTGATGAGGAAGGAAAAATCATATTAGAGCCTGAAGCCATCACTGACAAATGAATTCCCCAGCTGAGGAATAGATCCATTTCAGAGTATCTTGTTAAATGGAGGAAACTATCGGCTGAAGATTCCACTTGGGAAGATAAGTCTTTTATACAGAAGCATCCAAATTTACTCAAGTTTTGCAGACAACACTTGTCTCAAGGGGAGGGGCATGTTAATCCCTAAATAGTGGCTCATTATCCCTTATTTGGGGCATATTACATTAGTAATGTTATTTTATTTATGTCATATTTAGTCCATTAGATGTAAATATACCTCCTAGTCTCCTATATATACCAAGGAGACATTTTCATTTGGAATCATCTTGGAATTGGACATTTATGTTAGCATAAGGAGGTTTCCCCCTCGAAGAGGCTTATTATCTGAATTTCTCTCTTTTTCAAGGCGTTCAGTACTTATTCTAAGGTTTTTCTATGCTATATTGATATTTGGTTCTTAACATTTAATATGTTCCAAATGTTCCTCCCAGGTTTTATTTAAGATGAGGATGTCATCCAAATATAAAACCACAAAGGAGTTTGTCAATTGTTGTAATATATCATCCATCATCTACATGAATGTGGCTGGGGCATTGGTCAATCCAGAAGGAATGAAAAACCACTCAAAGAGACCTTCTTTAGACTTGAAGGTCATCATCCACACATTAGTTTTTTCAATATACACTTGGTGGTATCCCAACTTTAGATAAATCTTACTGAAAAATGTGGCACCCTTGATTTGATTGAGAATATCATCAATCATGAGAATTGGGTATTGGTTCTTGACTATGATATTTCTTAGGGATATGTAATCAATAAAAAGTCATCATGTCTTGTCCTTATTCTGTACGAGAGAAATTAGGATCCTGCAAGGTGAGGAGCTTGGTATGTTGTGGCCCACCATAATTAGTTGTTGGACATGTCATTTTATTTCTTCTTTCTCCATAAGAAACTGCATATACATAGGGATGTTAAATAGAGCAGCACTAGGTGTCATATCAATTGATTTCTTTACCTCATGTTTTTGTGTAGAGAGAGCCCATGCAGAGGTTTTGATGGTTGCAGTGACCTTCTGTTCACCTTTTGTTCAAACCATAAAGATGGAAAAGCTCCCGATCTGAGAGACCACCTTTCTACATTGCTTCGTGGAGATGAAATAGACTGCAACCTTTGGGACTACATAAGGTAACCTATAGATTTGATCTCTGAAATTAATAATGACACTACATACCTAGATTCATAAACAAAATGACTTCCACATATATGGTTGTCCTAAAAAAACATCAAAAACTTCAAGGGGGCAAACACCACAAAATACCTCATCTATCAAGGGTTTGATGTCACAGTGTAGGTGACATTGTTGACTGATGTTTATTAATTGGGTTGGTTGGCATTGATGTCAACCCTTGAAGCAAGTCCGGTAGAAAATTTTGGTGGCCCCAACAATATGATTATGGGAATTCAAATTGATTGATGTATAATGGTATGAATTTTGATATATTTGTAGGTAAGACTATTCTATATGGATAGTACATGTGATGCCATTTCCGATGATATGCATAACATCACATAACTCCTCACAGTTAGAGAGTTATGGCCTCTTGAAGTGGAGAACCCTCATGTGTTATTTATAAGGTCAAAAAAGTCAAATTAATTCTAGAATCTCCTAGAAGAAGTTGACTAGTCAAGTGGGCGAAACTAGGCTTTAGTCATGGGTTAATTTGTTGCAATAAGAAAATAATTAAAAATAATTTAGTTGCAACTAGAAGTGGAGAATTTATTGTTTGTAGAAACATGAGTTATAAGTAGACAAGTGGTTAAAAGTGGGTTATCCCTAAAAGAAGGAAAGTGGGTTAAGTTGGTTAGAAGGTAACCCCTTGAGGAAGTTATACAGAAGTATAAATAAGAAAGAAAGGATCTCCCATTAGCACCCATTGAATATCATTGAATAACTATTTTTTGAAAGGTTATTTGGGAAGGTATTATTGATAAATAAAAGTGTAGCAGAAAAAGTGAGGCAAAAAAATCACGCCAAGCAAATTGTGGTAGAAAAAGAGAGGTAGACAAATTGCGGTAGAAAAAGTGCAGAAGAAAAAGTGAGGAAAAAAAAATGGCAGGAAAAGTGCAGTAGAATAAGTGCAGAAAAAAAATCGCGACATGAAAAGTGTGGCAAAAAAATCTTGGTGGAAAATTCGCAGAAAAAAAAATGTGGCATAAAAATCGCAGCAGAAAAACTATGGCAAAAAAAGTGTGAAAGAAAAATCACGACTAGAAAATCAGGACAGCGTGTTCGTGGTAGCAAAACCATGGAAGAAGAGCGCTAGAAGAAGAAAAAATTTATTGGTACATATAGAGGTTGTATAAGAGTGAGGTTCTAGCACATAATTTGAGGTACAAATTTGTGGTATAGTATTTGAGGTATATCTGATCAGATCAGATTGGTTGGTTAGTATACAATAAAAGGTTTCTCAGTGACAAATTTGACATAACAGGTTGTGAAAATGACATATTCAGTTTGTACATTTGGCACTTATATTTTAGGGCGATTGGATGGGGAAAGGATAGGTGGTTGTATCCACGTTCGAGTTGTAGTCATAGAACATAAGGGGTTGTAGCCTCCTTCTGGTTGTACCTAGAGAATTGGGGAGTTGGAGCTTCTTCAGGTTGTAGCCTGAAATTAGGGGGTTGGGATACCTTCAAGTTGTAGCTAGAAAAAAAAAAGTTGATTCTTCCAATGAATGTAATTCTTAAATATAGATAAGAAAAACAAAATATGGTTTTCCCCCATATTGGGTTCTATGTAAAAATGATTGGTTTAATGTGTATGTGTATGATTATTCATTTGCCCATGGTTTATTTACTCTGCATTTATTGCATGATAATTCTATATTGATAATAAAGATAAATAACACTTTCATATTGTGGTTAAAAGGATTAAAAATACCTACTACTGAATCACCTCCCCTCTCAGTAATCCAACAACATGTATCAGAGCAGGTTCCCTTAGAAATCAGTTTAACCATTGAAAGGTAGATCATGGAGAGAAAAAATATGTATAAAAATGGAATAACACATTTTGATTAACAAAAGTATGCATTCTAGAGAACAAGGATGAAAAGATATGTTCAAGAATAGGGATTTGAAGTTTGGCAATGAGTTGTATATGGATACATAGACCCAACAGTTCCGCCAACAAATGACAATGGAAAGAAACTCAGTCTAAATAATTCAAAAGCTACAAATTCACTTATGAATGATATTTTTTATTCAGTATATACCAAAATTTATACATTGTATCTTCGATGAAGAGATTTGGGACAAAATTCAAAATATTTATGAAGGAGATTCAAAAGTCAAAGCCACAAACCTTGAAACTTAGAGAGTTCAATTTGAACAACTGAAGATGAAGGAAGATGGGAATATTACAGCTTACTTCTTACGAGTTGATGAAACAATAAATGCAATCATAGGATTGGGATAAGGAATTGAAGAATATATAATTGTTCAAAAGGTACTAATATCTCTTCCAATGATATTTTATCCTAACATTTCATCATTAGAATAAAGAGAATATCTAGACTCAATAAGCATGGATGAACTACATGGAATATTCATAGTGTATGAAATGAGAGCTGAACAGGAAAATCTAGGTATAAAAGATGCAACATTCAGAGAATTGAAAAGGTCAAAGGGAAATGGAAAGCAAAAATAAATATAATATAGAAACAAGAATCACATCTTAGAAGATGATGAAGAAGTGGACAACTTTGTGAGAAGATTGAAAAACAGAACTGAAGATAGATATAAAGGTAAGCTTCCATTGATTTGTTTTAATTGTGATGGTATTGGTCAATTTTCTAACAAATGTAATCATAATAAAAATCAAAGAAATGATGAAGATGATTCAAATATAAAACAATCATATCAAGGCAAAATAACCAAAAATAAAGTCTTCAATAAGAGTTTTTCCTCAAAAGAAGAAAACTCCTAATCAGATGAAGATGAAGTGAGTGAAAGTGAGACAAAAAGAGTTCTATTCATGGAAATAGAAGATTCTGATAAAGAAGACACCAAACAAGAATATGAAGAGGAAAAAAATTACTACTTAGAAGAACTGTTGTGTAACGTACCCCAAATTTACCAAATAATTTTATTTTATTAGGGAAATTAAATCTCTTTGATATTAAATATTTGTTTCAAACATCACTTAAATATATGTACAGTAGTTTTTCCATTGCTACTGATTTTTGAAAGCATACACTTATCCTTTTACTTTATACAATTGTTTTAGCCTATAGAATAACTATATCTATAGAATTGCATTATATTATACAACAATCACATTGCGTACTAATTAAGGATTATTGACTATTCCATAGTCTACCCATGAACCTTAATGTTTATCCATTATGATACACATTCACCTATTTTACTATGCACTATCATATAAGTCTCATTGTTGACATTATTCATTTCCAAAGTATAGGCACAAATATTTTAGTACATAAACTATCATAGTCCCATTCTAATGATGACTTCGTATTTATGCTAATATACTATACTATATTCTATAGGAATTCTATACATAAATCGACCCATAGCATAAGTGTTTTGTTTAACATACATGTCACAGATCTTACCTATGGAATAACATCACTATTAACATAAATAACGATAACCTATTTCTGGTAAAGTACAAGTGTTTAATACTCAGACTATTATTATGACATGGATAGAAATATCGTTATTGTTTGTTGTCGTTAGAAGTCTCCCAATGATATCAATCACTAGTCCAGTGTTTGTTTAACAAGTCGTACCTAGATGGGAAACATCCTTAACTAAAAGAGATAGAAGTGACCATTATACATAGTTGTATCCCTAACTGACTCGAATCCCAACTCAATAATAAATTGGTATGGAGACTCATTAAAGAGGATGTCAATCGACACTTAAAAACTTGAATAAACCATTAATGCCAATTTGAAAATTTGCCTCCATGAAAATGTTGCTCGGACATCGTGCCCAACATAACCTTGCCACCTCCATAGATTCACATGGCAAGGTATTGTTGCGTAGCTATCACTTTACTCATCTATTGAGGCCCAAGGTAAAATCATTATAACGATTTTCTCCAGGAACATAGAAGGTTTTGCTCCTCACTTTTCATTTCCTTGTTTGTCTAGCCGACATTAATGGACAACCCAGTTTTGAAGAACAATACGAAGGGACACGGCTTTAGGTGGTTCCATTTCTCTTACTGCGCACAAAAGGTAACCCTCATATTATGTAACCTAGGCATAACACCAAGTTTGGCACTATATTAGATTACCACTTCTATAAGGTTTTCATCTAGGTCTTCTGTTATGGGTTTTATAGTTCTGAGAATATGGTTTATAAGGCTCTTTTTGTTATAATCAATACCTGGTTATCTTTCTATATTATTTCACCTCCTCCCGTATGCAATGTTATAATACCAAGCCATTATTCAATGTTATCAGTTTTTCGTTTGTTCTTGTGGAGTCACCTCATAAATATTCAACCTCACCCTGTGAGAGATACCCTACCTCTATATTTTGTAAATTTGTTTTGGAGTTGACTGGTGGGTACTCTTAAAATGACAAGGGTATTTGTGAGCATATGCATACAATTTAACATGTGTATTTTTTTACACATTGTGGTTTTTACATTACTCCTTTGTGGGACTTGCTCCTTCTCAGTGTGAACTTAAGTGAAAGCATACTGTAAAAACCCTTTGAGGGTCTTGTGGACATGACTAGGTAGTTTCAATACCTCTTGGTTAAAATAGTCATAAATATCTTATGTGTTTTAAAAAAATTCAGATAGCTCTTCTCGTTGTTCTTCCTAGTTCGCTTCATGTGCACAAATTAAAAATAAATCCCCACGCATCGCATATTTCCATCTCGGTTTTCTACAATACTATCTATTGGGTAAGAATTAACCTTTTGTTTGTAAATTTGCCTCGGTGAATGTTCGTAATGGTAATTTTATTTTTAACTCTCTGTTGCATATATTGACCTCTATGTTTTTACGCAGTGTGGGCATATGTATACCCTACATTAGTGACCATTTGTCTAGCAACCCTTTGTCTAAGAAGTCTAGATTTCCTTCTAAACTAAATTAGATTTCACTTTGTTTATAAAAATCCATTCGTAAATAAAATACATAATGTATAGGGTAAAAGAGTATTCATAAATCATATCATGTACATGTCTTTTCTTTTCAAAGGAATATTACTATGGATGAAAATGTACTATGATGTAGAATAATAATTCAGAAGTCACCATTCTCTGTGCATGAAAAATTTGATGTATACCCGTACTGAAATCATAGATGTCCCCTATGATATTTTCAGACTAACTTCCTTTACATTCAAAGTGTTTTTAATTGGCGTCTGGAGCATCGTGTCCTAGGCTCTGTGTCTATGCAAAGTATTGTTTTCCCTTTAGGGATATTTCCATTCTATGAAATTTCATGGTCACTGGTGAAATTTGTAACTTGTATAAGTTATTTTACACTGTAGTATTTATAACTCGTATATATTCTTGACTCTTAGTGATTTACCACTTATATGTTCTATTTACTTACTGTTATAAATTGTAATTCTTTATGTGCTATAAATATACCCGTGCACAATTTTTCCCTAGTTAGTTTACAATTTAAAATCTTATGCATCATAGTGTTATTTCAGTTACAATAGCTAATGATGGGGCCTTGTTTTTTTTGTGAGGGTACACATCAGTCAAACTTGGGTCCACTCTTCCCCTTTGGTTTTTGCATAGATCAACTCTCAAAATCCAGTGGGAAAATGCATCTAAAACCACTCAAGATAAGTATTATTTTACTTTTTTATTATTTACTTTTATTAAATTGCCTAGTACTATTTACTAAATCTATCATTTCTCCTTTGCAAGTTTATACCAATCATTGGAAGTGAATCAAGTAACTCCCTCTCACTCAGAAAGGTATTCAAGTTCTGATTTTGGCACTTAGTCACAAGCATCTTAGATTTTGTCTATCAGGGGTAAAGGAGTCCTTGCCCTAGGGTACTCCACTAAAATGAATTTTTACCATGGTTTCCTGGCTAAACAAATTGTTTGTAATTTATTTTTTTAATTGAATATATAGGTTGTAATAGAACACCATTCTGAACAAGATTCAATTATTAAGTTATCTATTGTAGCATGTATTTGTAGACAATTGAAAATCATTGTTTATAAACCTGATGTAATATAAATATGGACTGTTAAATATCCTATATGTTCTTTTAGATCACTTGTACAATTTGAACAAAGATGATTCCTTATACACTCATGCAAAACATATATGTATCTAGACAACCCCATATATATATATATATATAACACAGAAAACATCTACCCATTTCTATCATTTTCTTTGTGTGAACACATAGGTATGTCTACACAGTTGTGCACAGGATGTAAAACCACATTTAATCACAATAGAAGTATACAATAGTACAATCCTTTCCTTTTGTATGAGTATCTATATGTGTGCATTCATTCAAGCATTTATGTATATAATAACATCACATGATCTCATCATTCTTCTAACAATGGTATTCAACAAAATATTATACATTCAGTGAATCATTTATATATGCACTAACATCACATAATCCCATCACACTTATAACAATTGTAATAAAAAAAATATTAACCAGAATACAAGTAAATGTGATTATCTGAAACTGATGCTAGGACACAAATGGAATAGCCATGTTCCACCCAACCGTAGAAAAAGATAGCCCAGTTACTTTCTTTGGTCACCCCCTAGCCTCACCATGAGTCCATAAGGGTGAATTGAAATGATTCTTATTTTCTACAGTCGTCTTCTACAGATGAGAAATTCCCTAAGCAACGTCCTACCTCCTCCATATGTTGTATTTATGTGCATCGTCCCTAGGTCTTTCCTTCCCTCCCTAGGAATTTTTGTAGCTTTACAAATCCCTCATTTTCAGGGGCTTCTAGTGGTCAATGTCCTTATTTTCCACTTGTAAAAATCATCCCTAAGGCAATTCAAATCCGTTCCCCACTCATGGAGTCATGGTCAACTATTTTCAACCTGATTGTTTCAATTGTCTTCCAACATTTAATATAAAAAAGATTTTTCTTTTACATGTGTCACAATCAAAAGGTTAGTTAGGAAAATCAAATCTTTTCCCAACAGTTATAAATAATTAATTACAATAATCAAATTCCAAATTTTTATTTTCCATCAATGACAAATAATTTCCAAATTTGAATTTGTCAAAAACAGAAATTTATTCCCAAGTAAACATAGAATTCAATAATTGATTATTTTTTGGGATATTACATGTTGAGATCTATAGAAGTTATAAAAGAAGAAAAGAAGAAAAAGAAGAAGATCCAAGCAAAAATAGACAAGAAATAAGACACTCAATAACTAGAGAAGATGATCACGCAATTAAAGGTTCAAATAGAAGAAGATAAAATAATTGAAGAAGAACTCAAATAATAGTTATAAAAAAGAGACATGATCATTGAAAATTTGGAAGCAAAGATTGTCACATTGAGAAATGATCTTCAAAAAAAAAAATATGCATAATAGCTCAAAATTTTTTGATGACATTATCAGTAGTCAAATCCCTAATCAGGACAAGTCTATACTTGGATACAATCAGACAAAATATGGATCAATCTCCAAAATGAAAAATCAAGAAACATATCCAAAAAGCTATGTAGAAATGGTGAGAGGGGATAGGAAGTTCTACAAATAAGATCACAGAGACATTCCTTCACCGAGAAGATTTAGATTTCAAAATCAACGACAGTCAGAAACAAACGGGTCTTAGGAAGAAGAAGAATTCAGAAGAGTAGATCCTTTGAGAATATTTTCAACAACCAAATCTCAAACTATATTTTTTGGTTTATGTTATGCATGCAATAATTTTGGAGATAAACTTTTAAATTGCAAAGCTAATAGAAGGAACAAAAACAACTTTGAAAGTGCTACACAAAATGGTTATCCAAGAAGTCTTGGTGAAACACAAAGAAGAATCTACAACAAGTTTGAATCATTGAGCACTGAAGTGGAATGCTACAAGTGCAACAAATTTGGACACATGGCCAAAACTTTTAGAATGAGAGTCCCTCGTAAAGAATCATAAAATAATAACAATAGTCACATACATGAATGTTACAAGAGAACATGGATAAGAAAGAAGAATCAATACAACAATGAAGAATGCACACTCACTCCACAAGCTATGCATAAGAAACGTCATTGGTCTATTGAGAGTGATTTCTCAAATCCCATGATAGGTGATGAAGATAGGTTTCTAACATTGAGAAAGGAAATAGATGGATCAATTTCTGTTGGAAATGATGACTCAACTAGAATCATTGGAAAGGGAACAATCATAATTGGAAATAAGGATACAAATGAAGAAAATGTTCTACTAGTCAAAGATATGAAACATAATATTCTAAGTGTTAGTCAAATGTGTGACCAAGGTCACAAGATTATTTTTGATTCACAAAAATGCGAGATAAGAAAAGAAGGTATGGGAAATTTGGTTAAAACTGCTGTAATAACTTCAAGCAATATATATGCATTAAGTAAAGTGTTGTCTAGGGAAGGAAGATAAAGTTTCTCTATGGAATAGAAGAATGGGTCACATAAACTTCGATAACCTTGTCAAATTAAACTAAAATGAAGAAGTCATAGAAATTCCCTAGATCAGAAAGCCAACCAACACTTTATGCAACCATTGTCAACGAGGAAGCCAAACAAAGACTAGTTTCGAATCAAAGGAATACTCAATGACAAGACCACTCTAAAGTTTGGATACTCATCAATTTGGACTAACTAGAACAAAGGGTTTAAAAGGTGATAAATAATTTATGTTATTGGTTGATGATTATACAAGAATGACTGCAGTTGTTTTTCTGAGGAACAAGTCATAATCATTTGAAAAGTTCAAGGTATACAAGGAAATGGTTGAAAATGAAATGGATTCAAAAGTAAAATGCTTGAGATATTATAATGGAGGAGAGTTTACTTCAAAGTAATTTATGTATTTTTGCAACAAGGATGGTATAAAAAGGAAATTCTTTGTTGCTAGAACACCTCAATAGAATGGGGTCGTTAAAAAAAGAACAAGACAATACAGGAAATGGATTGAACAATGTTAATGGATTCCAAGTTGAAAGATGTTTTTTGGACACATGAAATGCATGGAATAATTCACATTCAAAACAAATTAATGTTCTTGAACAAAAGTGACAAAACTACTTACGAGATATGGAAAGGAAGATCAACAAATGTGAAGCACTTGAGAGTCTTTGGAAGAAAATGCTACATCAAAACAGAAGATGCAAGAATTGGAAAGTTATATTCTTATGTAGACAAAGGCGTACTTGATTTTTACAAAATTATAATGAAATCAAACAAATTTTTCATTCTAAGTCTCAAGAAAGTTGTGGAAAACATCAATCTAACGGTTGATGAGACATGTGGATGAGAATTAAAAGAAGAAGAAAAAGAGTGAGTGGAAAAGGTTTATGAAGAAGAAGCAAATGATGAAGAAGAAAAAAAAGGGGAAGATGAAAAATATCAAATAGAAGTAGAAGAGAAAGAACAACAAGTACCTCCAAAGTCACCTAGCTAATGAATATAGAAATCATTCATTAGATCATATTATCAGGAACAAAGATGTAGGAGTTGAGCCTAGAAGAAGAATTTCTTCACCACAACAACTCCACTTTGTTGGGTATATGTTATATTATTGGCACATAGGGAGGTTTGAGGGGGGACAAATCCCCCTGTGTAGGGGTTCATGGGAAACGACAGTGAGAAATTTTCTTTCCTCGGGAAACATGTTTCATTTTTGGGAGATTTTTTGGCACATGATTTTTGTTGATGGTTTTCTATTTATGGTTAAGGAATTAGAGTTTTTGCTAATCCAGGTCATTGGGTTAGGGTTTTGGATGTTGATGGATCCTATATGTATATTTTATTGTAAACAATGTAAGACTATGAATGAATATAGAATATGTTTTTTTTCCCAGTTTGTGTTTCCAAGGGAAAATTCTCTATGTAATGTTTGTATTTTCCATTGTATCTTTTATGTTCTTTTATTGAAAATATGTTTGCAGTAAACATTGTACAAGGTTAAGATCTACATTTGGTATCATATTTTTTTTGTCTTAAGGGGGATGCCTTTGTGGTCAAGGGTTTGTCTTGGGACTGTGATAAGCCTTGTTACAGTGGAAAATCTGTGGTATTGATTTTTCAGGTGAAAAAAAATGGAAAGAAATTAAAAAATGTAGATCAGTAAGTTTAAAAGGAAAATTTTTGAGTTGTGGAAGATCAATATAGAACATATTGATCCAGATAGATATCGTTGGCCACCCACCTTTTTCAACTGGCTCAAAACAACTTTCTGACATTTTTGACAATTTACTATTTTTAGCAGTTTTTACTTCCGGGGCCATTTTGAGGGCCTAAATGAATATTTTTCGGTATCGATCTTATAAATGATATATGAAGGAATAATTGATCCCCCAAAATGAATCTCCTCGATGATACCTTTCCAACGGGCTATCACACGCCTAAAACGAAGATCATATGCAAAAGTTATGACCCCGGGAAGTTGATGTACTAGCTTACCCAAACGGGGCCCACATGACTTTTGGCGCTTCATCTCCTAGGGTTGGGTTTTTGGATGTCTAGGGTTTTTGGAATTATTTCTTATTGTAAAAAGGCCTTCAGAGCCTCATTGTAACCTTCTTCTTATGAATGTGTGCTATCGTCACATCTCTTCTCAGAGATAAGCTGCCACCATTCCAGCAAGCTTGTTTCCGCTGCATTTTACAGTTTCATCTTATTCCGTTATTGAATAGAAAATCAGTTTGATTGTATCTCTGTTATTTTGTGTTAAGCACCTATTAATAATCTGTATTCATTTCGTTCTTCTCATAAAATCTGGACCACATCTATTGGTGGATAGATGATCCAGGGGATCAAATTTTGCTCAAAATTCAAAGTGCTCGGAATCGCTTAAAATCAAATGGGTCCATAGGCCTCATCATCATGAACCCAACGCAACTCGTTTGGGTTCAAACGGACGTCAGATGAGTGAGATATCACATTCTGTTCAAATCGTCAAACAGGCAAAAAAAAATGTGTTGACTGTACAATCCATACAGTCTGTACGGATTTTGACGTGGTAGGGCCATATGACATGTGGTAGAAGCTAAGTTGGCAGGGTCGTATGAAACATGGAAAGAGTTAAGTTAGCAGGGCCATATGACACATGGCAGGTTTTGAGTAGTGGACATGTGGACGAATCAGCGTATGACACATGGCATATTGGTATCGAATGGAATGGTGACACACGGCCCAAGCAAAGGCCGCCGCATGTCACCTAGGCTATGGATAAAACTTGTGTAGTTGGCAAGACTCGACATCGTGACCTTCGAGCAAGGGGAAGAGATTTCAGAAGGGTCGCCCAACCGGCACACCCACAAATGGTTCTTAACATATGAATGGGCTTAATTTTATTTGAATTGCATTTGTTTTGAGTTGGGGTGCGGTCCTGGCCGGGGCTAAGCCCCGACCCTTGGTCACATATATATATACCATATAACCATTCAAAACTCGCTTGAGTTCAAACCCCACACACTTTTCCACTTAGCACATTGTCATATGTTAAACCTTGGCCCTTTGTTATGTGCAGGTGCGGTCACATGGTAAGCCACATGTCCAATGGCTTGGTAGTTAGGGGCTAGGCACGCCCTAACCATTCTACAGTTTGCACAGTTTTGCAATTGTGCCTGGTGCTAGGTTTTAACAAAAATATGAGTGTAGAGGCTAGGTTGAGGATGCAGAGGTGCATTTTGGCGATCCAAAGACAAGAAGTTTGAAGGGGAACTTCCAAGAAGCCTATCTTCTTCAATTTTTGGCCAAACCAGGTGCCAAAAAAGCCCAACTAGGGGTTTTTGACATTCTGAAGCCATTGGATCCATCTATTTGGCATTTTGAGCATAGTAAAGCACATATTTTAGAACTTTGATCAAATAATACAAAAGATCCATTGGAAGCTAGACCAAGAGATGTAGCCTAAGAGAGGGGTGAACTCCTTTATCATTTGTTGTGTTATGTTTTTTCTGTTCAATGTTATTTGCTCCTTATTATATGCATCTTGAATGTGTAATTTCTATAAAAGTTGTGTTTTCAAATTGATCCTTTTGCATAAGAACACTTGAATTAAAACTTGCAAATATTTTCAAGAATACAAGCCTTTATCATTTTCAGATCAAGTTGGTATCAAAGCATAGGTTTTTGAAGGCTTGATTATTTGCAAGTGTTTTGTTTTCTGATGCTCACAAGGTTGAAACTCACAAGAGGAGAAGGTCAACTTGTAGAGCCAAGTTCTCATCCTTCAAGAAGAAAGATTATATCATCACCTCAAACTTCAAGGAGGCATTCACCAAGTATGGCTCATGAAGAGAGTCATGAACATATTCCTATAGAAGATGAAGATCTCAGAAAAAATTTCATGGAAATGAGAGAAATGATGAAAGTCTTGATGGAAGAAAGGAATACCAGGTTGCAAGGTGAAGGCTCCAACCCTTCAAATAACAAGGGAGACAGTGGTTATAGAACTCCAAATGGAAATGAAGGGAATGGTGCTTCTCCACTACACTCACTTCCATCTTCCTCTTCTTCTACCAGTTCAGAACCTCTTACAAATTCTCCAAAGGGACATGGTAATAATCCTCCACAAATTCCTTTGTTAAAGCTTGATATTAAATTTGAATTGCCAATGTACAATGGAGAGGTAAATGTTGAGAAATTAGATAACTGGATTCGTGAAATTGAGGTGTATTGTAGGATACAAAAAATTCAAGATGATGAAACTAAGATTCAACTTGCTTCTTTAAGATTGGATAGTGCAACACTCATTTGGTGGGAAGTCAAGACTTAAGAGGGCATGAAGAAACATGGTAAAATTTTAACCTCTTGGAATGATTTTATTGTTGCAATTGAAAAACAATTTTACCCATTGGCATATATGAAAAAAGCTACTATGGATTGGCAAAATTTTAAACAAGCTACAGGGCAAAATGTGCAACGCTTTACTCAAGAATTTAGGAGAAGAGATTTGGTTTTGGGAGTAGAATTGTCTTTTCACGAAACTTTACTCAAATACATTGGAGATTTGCATAGTTATTTGAGACATACAATACTCATGTTTAACCCTTCAAATCTAGATGAAGTTTGTGTTCAGGAAACTCATTTGGAAGCAAGAGGAAGGAATGAAACTCATGAGGGTAACATGAAGCCTTTCAGTCATGGAGACAAAGGAAAGAGGAAGTTCAAAGGCAATGGAAAAAAGAATGTTGTTGTTAAGAAAGAGGGAGAAAAATTTACATGCAAACATTGTTCAAAAGATGGCCATGATGAAGACCATTGTTGGAAACTTCATCCTGAAAGAAGACCCAAAAAGTTTTGCAACAAAGGGAAGTCAAATACTATTGCAACCATACAACATGATTTAGGTTCTGATTCAGGTGATGAAACAAAGATTACAGCCATGGGTTATCAAGGTAAGGGTTCTATTGCAAGTACTAGTTCTTCAAGTAACAGTAATCTCAATGAAACTCGACAAGAAAAAGAAAGAATAGAACTTTTTCACATAAGCGTTGTTTCAAAGCATACCAAGATAGATACTCTATTTGATACTGGATCTCAAGCCAAAACTATATCTGAAGACACTGTCAAGAAATTAAAATTGGAAGCAATTCCACATCCTAAACCCTACCCTCTTGGTTGGATATGTGATAATGCTAAATTGTAAGTGACAAGAAGGTGTAAACTTAGGTTTTCTATCACTGCAAATTTTATAGATGAGGTAGAGCTTGATGTTATTCCTTTGGATATATGTGGTATTATGTTGGGAAGCCCATATTTATATGATAGAAAAGCCATTTTTCATCGTCATGAGAATAAGTATCACTTGTTTAAAAATGGAGTTGAGTACATTGTTAGAGCACATTCAAAGAAGATGAATTTGTCACTTGTAAATGTGGGACAAATGAAGAGATTAGTCAATGCTAGTAAGAATTTTGTTCTCTTGATGATTAAACCCAAAGATAATATTGAAAACGAAGTTTTCCAAGGTTGTGATGCAAAGTTGAAATCTGATCTATATGAGGTTGTTAATAAATATGATGAGATGTTTCAGGAACCAAAGGGTTTACCGCCAAGAAGGGGTATCCAACATGAAATCCAATTGCAGCAAGATTGTCCTCTTCCAAACATTGGTATGCACAGGATGTCAGTCATGGAGAATGCTGAAATCAAAAAACAAATCGAAGAGTTGCTTGGCAAAGGGGTCATCCTGCCAAGCATATCTCCATGTGGATCTCCAATTGTGTTAGTGCCAAAGAAAGATGGTACATGGTGTATGTGTGTTAATTTCAGGGCCTTGATCAAGATTACGGTAAATAATCGCTATCCTCTTCCTAGAATTGATGATTTGCTTGATCAATTGAAAGATGCTAAGTATTTTACTAAGTTGGATTTGAGAAGTGGATATCATCAGACTAGGATTGCCAAAGGAGACACATGGAAGACAACTTTCAAAACAAAGCAAGGTTTGTTTGAGTGGATGATAATGCCTTTTGGACTTTGCAATGCACCTGCTACTTTCATGAGAGTTATGAATGATGTCTTAAGGCCTTTTCTTGATGATTGAGTTATTGTCTACTTGGATGACATTTTGATTTTTAGAAAATCTCGTGAAGAGCATGTTAAGCATGTGAAGCAAGTTTTAGATGTTTTCAGAAAAGAAAAGTTGTTTTTGAAGATGTCCAAATGTGAGTTTGGAAAAACTTCACTTATCTACTTGGGGCATATTGTTGGTGGAGGCAAATTGAAAATTGATCCCTCCAAGGTCAAAGTCATATTGGAGTGGCCCAAGCCCAACAATGTGACAGAGGTAAGAAGTTTTTTGGGAGAAGCCCAATATTGGAGAAAGTTTATTGGTAACTTTTATTCAATTGCAGCTCCATTACATGCAGTGACAAGTGTCAAGCAAGTTTTTCAATGGGGAGGAAAGAAACAAAAGGATTTTGATACTTTGAAGGAGAAGATTAGTTCAGCCCCAGTTCTTGCACTTCCAAATTTGAGGAAACCTTTTGAAATCCAAACTGATGCAAGCAATTATGCAATGGGAGCAGTCATGTTACAACATGGTAAGCCCATTTGTTTTCATTCTAAAACTTTTAATGGTGCCATGATTAACTGTCCTACTTATGATAAGGAGTTGTATGCATTGGTGCAAAGTGTGAAAAAATGGAAACATTATTTGTTGGGGAAAGAAACCATTGTCCACACAGATCATCAACCACTGGAATACTTACAATCACAAACAAAGCTACAACAAGAAAGGCACTTCAGATGGATGGGTTTTCTACAACAATTCCACTTGGTCATAAGGTATAAGAAGGGAACTTATATCAAAGTTGTTGATATGCTTTCAAGGCCTATTATTAGTGCTTTAGTTATTCTTAAGCATAGTACTATCATGCATGAGATTTATGTTGAGAAATATGCTTTAGATGTTGATTTTAAAGAAGTATATGTGACTTTGTGTCATTCTAACCATGTTGAGGAATTGGATTACCATGTGCATGATAATATTTTGTATCATCTTGGCAAGCTATGTATTCCACAGGGTGAAAGAATCAACATAATAAGAGAAGCCCATTCTTCTCTTATTGCTGGTCACTTTGGTGTAGGCAAGACAGTGGCTAATTTGCAAAGGTACTGCTATTGGCCTAAAATGAATGAAGGTGTTTCAAGATATGTCTAAGGATGTCCGTTATGTGCCACACGAAAACCTAGAAATAGAAAGTTGGGTTTGTATACTCCACTTCCAGTTCCTTCTCGTCCTTGGGAAAGTATTTCTATGGACTTTGTAGGAGGTCTACCTATGTCTAAAAGAAATCATGATTATCTTTATGTTGTTGTAAGAAGCAAGTTACAACTGAGAAAATGACACAAATGTTCTTTCAGAATGTTTGGGTACATTTTGGATTGCCTAAATCCATTATGTTTGATCGAGATTCTCGATTTATTGGGAGATTTTGGTCTAGTTTATGGGCACTTATGGACACCAAACTGAAAAAGAGCATAGATTTTCATCCACAAACCAATGGACAGACAGAAGTGGTAAATAGAATAGTGGTGCATCTTCTTCGTGGTTATTGTAGCAAGCATCCTAAACTTTGGGATGAGCATTTACACTACATTCAGCATGCTTATAATCGAGCTAAGCACTCTTCAACTCAAACATCGCCATTTGAAGCATGTTTTGGCTATTTTCCCAAATCTCTTTTAGATTTTATCTTTGGGAAGGATATTGCTATTGATGGTCAATATGACATTGATAGGGTAGAAAAGTTTATTGAACAAATTCAGTCGATACATCAAATGGTACAAGAATAGTTGGAAAAGAGTCAAGCCCAGTACAAAACAAGACATGACAAGCATCATGTTGATCACAGTTTCCAAGTTGGAGATGAAGTTTGGCTTTACATTAGTAAGGAGAGGCTTAAAGGAGAAGGTAAAAAACTGAAACCAATTAGATATGGTCCTTTCAATATTCTTGACAAGATTGGTAACGATGCCTTCCGTTTGGATTTACCTCCTTATATGCAAGTGTATGCAGTTGTTAATGTTGAGAATTTGAAATTGTATGAGCCTCCTTTGATTGATGATCAAGGAGAACATGTTCAGATTCCTTCTATAGATGATTTCTCCCCAGAATATCTTAGAGAACTGCATGAAGACACAATCCTTGACAGGAGAATGAGAACTTCAAAATGAGGAAACGTGGAATATCTTCGAATTGGTCTTAAAGACACAAATCCAAGAAAATCTAAGTGGATTGAGGCTGGAAAGGTGAGGAAACTATACCCTCATCTTAAGATAGACTGAAAATAGTCTTTTGGGGGTCCAAAAGCTTTCCAATGGGGAGGTGTGATCCAAGGGATCAAATTTTGCTCAAAATTCAAAGTGCTCAGAATTGCTTCAAATCAAACGGGTGTGTAGGCCTCATCATCAAGAACCCAACACAACTCATTTGGGTTCAAAAAGACATCAGATGAGTGAGATATCGTGTTCTATTCAAATCGTCAAATAGGAAAAAAACAATGTGCTGACTGTACAGTCCATACAGTTCGTACAGATGCTGGCGTGGCAGGGCCGTATGACATGTGGCAGGAGCTAAGTTGGAAGGAACTGAGTTGGTAGGGCCGTACGACACATGGAAGGTGTTGAGTGGCAGACATGTGGATGAATTAGTGTCCGACACATGGCATATTGGTAGAGAATGGAATGGTGACACGTGGCCCAAGCAAAGGCCACCATGTGTCACCTAGGCTATGGATAAAACTTGTGTAGTCAATAGGACTCGACCCCGCGACCTTCGAGCAAGGGGAAGAGATTTGGGAAGGGCCACCCAACTGACGTGCTCACTAATGGTTCTTAACATATGAATGGGCTTAATTTTATTTGAATTTCATTTGTTTTGAGTTGGGGCGCGGTCCAGGTCGAGGCTAAGCCCTAGCCCCGGGTCACATATATATATACCATATAACCATTCAAACCCCGCATGCATTCAAACCTTGGCCCTTTGTTATGTGAGACTGTGGTCACATGGTAAGCCACATCCCCAATGGCTTGGCAGTTAGGGGCTAGGCATGCCCTAACCATCCTACAGTTCACACCATTTTGCAGTTTCTCCCGGTGCTAGGTTTTAACACAAATATGAGCGTAGAGGCTAGGTTGAGGACGCATAGGTGCATTTTGGTGATCCAGAGACAACAAGTTTGAAGGGGAACTTCGAGGAAGCCTATCTTCTTCAATTTTTGGCCAAACCAGGTGCCGAAAAAGCCTAGCTAGGGGTTTTTGGACATTTTGAAGCCATTGGAGCCATATATTTGGCATTTTGAGCATTGTAAAGAACACATTTGAGCACTTTGAGAAAATAATATAACAGATCCATTAGAAGATGGACCAGGAGATGTAGCCCAAGAGAGGGGTGAACTCCTTTATCATTTGTTGCTTATTATATGCATATTTAATGTGTAATTTCTATAAAAGTTGTGTTTTCAAATTGATCCTTTTGCATAAGAACACTTGAATTAAAACTTGCAAATATTTTCAAGGATACAAGCCTTTATCATTTTTAGATCAATAAAGATCAATGTATCGTGGTAGATCCAGGTACCACACCTACAGAAACTTCAACAAATGACTAGAAAAAGTTGGATCAGAAGGAGAAGAGAACAATCTGACTGTATCTCTCAGATTCAATATTACTGAATGTGTCAAAGGAAACTACAACCAAGGATTTATGGGATAATATGGGGAAGTTGTATCGATCTAAGTCTCTTGTAAATAAACTATTCCTGAGAAAGAATTTGTATAATATGAGGGTGAGAGATGGAGGCTCGATGGTAGATCATTTGGATGATTTCAATACTTTGGTAAGTCAATTAGTATTTGTTGAGATTAAAATTTCAGATGAAGATAAGTGTATCAATTTACTGTGTTATTTACCAAACACTTGGGATAGTATGGTTGTGGCCATAGGTAGTAATACAACTTCCTTGAAGTTTGATGAAGTGGTCTCATCCTTGTTGTTGGAGGAGATGAGATGAAATAATATGGAAGGACAAAGAAGACACACATTATTTTCAAGAGGACGCTCTGAGGAAAGAAATAGATCTAAGTTCTCAAGTGGGAGATCTAAATCTCCCGGAAATTTTGTAAAGGTATATTGGAGATGTGGAAAATAAGGGCACTATAAGAAGTAATGTTGGCATGTTTACAGGCAGGTATGCTTTTCATTGATGGTAAGACTAGAGTGTGCATCGATGGAAAAACATGAACAAAGTAAGATCATGAGGAATTAACACAAAGTCGAACGTAGTGTGAAGGTTTTCTTGTTCACTTGATGAAAAACAAGCAGGCAAGAAACACCAGCAGTGCAACGATGATCGAATGGAAAGATCAAAGTGTTGGTCAAACTCCATTTCAGAGTTTCAGCTACCGGGATTTTGGATACTGGGAGATAGAAATATCAAGGACCCTCACAACAGGAGTCCCGAACTCGCGATATGCAAAATTGCAAAATAAACTTAGCCGTCAGATCGAGGTTTGATTGGGACCGCTGATCCGACTTCATTAGGGAGTTTAAGATACCAGGATTTGGAGAAGTCAAGTGTCGAGACCTCTCACAGGAGTCCTGAAGTTGCGAAGTGCGAAAAGATGAAAAGATGATCCGACTCCATTTCAGAGTATCGGATACCATGATTTCAGATACCAGGAGATTGAGAAGTCAAGAGTTGAGACTCTTCAACACAAGAGTCCTAGAGTTGTGAAATCCAGAATCTTGAAATCCCGAAAGAGGCACATCAACAAAAAATTTCACATACTGGGCGTAAACTTCATTTCGGAGTTTCAGGTACTGGGAGTTGGAAGAGTCAAGGCTCTTCATCATCAAGAGTCCCGTAATCGTGAAATGTGAAACACTGAAATCCCGGAAGGAGGATGATTTCAGATACCATGAGTTGGGCATGTCAAGAACTCTTACTACAAGAAACCCGAAATCGCGATATGCGAAATCACAAAGTGATATGGGCCAACAGTTCCAGGAGGTGAATGTGGAAGACCATGTCAGAAAGGATAGGTGGAAGACAATGACACGTGGCACAATTAGACAACGAAAAGTGTCAAGTTGATTTGGCATTTCAGGCCACTGGAAATCACAATTCTGAGTGACACGTGGCAACCACTTGGGTCACGACACGTCATCGAGTGGTGCAAGAGTGACCTCTCTCCGGGAGTTTTTGCTTCTGGAGTTTTAACTCCATCACTCCCCCAAAGTCCCAAAGGATGAATTCCCAGGGCAGAGGATAGCCATCCGATCACCACGGATTGTTGACCATTGATATTGAGATCAAAGCATTGTAGAGAAGAGCTCGAATCGGCAAGCTCCATTTTAGAGTTTCGGGAATCGGGACATGGAGTGTAAAGAAATATTCACATCAAGGATGTAGAAATTTCGAATTGCAAAATTGTGAAAGCGCTTTATGGATAAATGCTCAGTCACTAATGGTGGTCACATCGTCGAAGAGCTGTAGAGAAAAGTTCGAAGCAACAAGCTCCATTTTGGATTTTCAGGGTATGCGACTTGGATCGTAGAGACACTTGATCACACAAATGCAGAATTGTCGAATGCCGAAATGCCGAAACGATGACATGAACGTAAGATTCAATGAAGTCAATTCAATGGTGCAGCTGAATTTAAATAAGATCGCAGGGCTACTGTTTCACTTTAGAGTGTAACTGCTAGAAACGAATGATAGTTTTTTCCAGAGGACTCGAAGAGACTTCTGAGTGATTTACAGAGAAGATGAAGAGTCTCAAAGAATATACCAGTGGAATGAAGACTATTCGTAGAGGCAATTGACAGATAGATCTAACTGCCAGAGAAACTGAAGAGTTGTGATGATGATCATGGAGAGCACTTGACATGGAGAGAGCATGCAGAAGCATAGTGAGAGTGCATCCAAAAGGTGCACAAAGACTATAAGTACGCAGAACAAAGAAAAGAGGGGTTGTTTTTGTGGTGAGGCATTGAAGAGTGTAGAAGGAGGAGTGTGAAACAACTGAAATAGAGAGCAGAGGAATGGAAGATGAAGCTGAGAGGACACACAATGCATAACGGGAGAAGAACATAAAGCGTAGAGGAGTGTGCAGAAGACATTAATGCATACAGAGCAACTCAGTGTAGAAGAACAATGATAAGTATGGTAATCCAATGATAAAAATTGTATCACTGTGATAAGTTTCATTAGCAAAATTTATTTACTAGGGAGGAAGGGAGGTTCTAGGGAGGACTATTGTCCTCAGAGGTTCAAGTGGGTTCTTGAACAAAGGGAGTTGTAGCTTCCATCTGGTTGTAGCCAGAGAAACCAGAGTGGTAGGGTCGTGCAAGGGAGAACTATTGTTCTTTGTTTTATAGGTAGGTGCATGTATGATTGGAAGCTGGTGCTGGAACACCGAGGAGTTGGTGCTTCCCTCTAGTTGGTGCTAGAGAAACTAGGAAGTTGGTGCTTCCTTCTAGTTGGTACTAGAGAAACCAGAGAGTTGGTTCTCTCAACAAGTAGCAGCTTGCAAAACAGAGGTTGCAGCCTCATTATGAGTTGGTGCTCATATGTATTATAATGTAAAGAGTGTAAAGATTACTTATCATATAAAGAAGAAGAGGTTTTTACCCTCTATGGGTTTCCTCAGGAAATGTCTTTCTCTATGTATCTCATATGTGTGACTGATGATGAATGTGCTATTACTTATTTCCCTGCATTATTGTGATTTTCATTGAGTACATTGTAAAGAGTTTAAAATAAGCATAATTGTTTAAGCATGGTAACAACTGATTCATCCTCCCTCTTAGTTGTCCAACACTTGGTATCAGAGCTGAACCCTTTTGTCTAAGGGCACATCCTAGAGCTTAAACATGTCAAGCCATGAAGGAAATTCAACCAATAAGGCCCCTCTATTCAATGGAACAAAATTTGTCTTCTGGAAAGTTAAAATGAGAACCTACATAATGGCTTTAGGTGCAGATGTCTGGGATGTGGTAGACACTGGTTATGTAAAGCCAGTTGTACTAGCTAATAAGGATGACAAGTTAGAATTCAACTTCAATGCTAAGGCTAGGAATGCTATCTTGAGTGGGCTTGTAGAAGCAGAATTCGTAAAATTTATGCATCTAGGAACTACCAAAGAAATGTGGGACAAACTCATTAATAGTTATGAAGGTAATGAGAAGGTAAAGGATGCCAAGCTTCAAACCTACAGAATGCAGTTTGAACAGCTGAATATGAAATAAGATGAAACTATTGGAAAATATTTTCTGAGAGTAGAAGAAATGGTAAATGCAATGAAAGCACATGGTGAAACAATTGAGGAACCTTCTTTAGTTCAGAAAATCTTGAGATCTCTCCCAGATAGGTTCAATCTGAAGGTCTCTGCTATAGAAGAACTAAATGATCTAAAAACCTTGGAGTTTGATCAACTTCTAGGAATGTTGGCTGCATATGAAATGAGAATAGTTAAAGATAAACCCACCTCTAGAGAAGCATCATTTAAGGCAGGCAAGAATGAGGATTCTGAGCCCGATGAAATTGAAGAAAAATTTGTGAAGAGACTGAAGAAGGGATCACACAAATACAAAGGTAAATTACCTTTCAAATGTTTCAACTATGGTAGGATAGGTCATTTTTCAAATAAATGTCCCCACAAAGGAAAGGATCAAACATGTGATGATGAGGAGAAGTACAAACACATAAATTTCTTTAAAGAGAATAACTTTAAGAAGAAAAGTCTTTGTGTAAACAATGATGATGATCCTTCAGATGATGAAGACGATGACTCATCTATTGAAGATAAACTAAATGACTTCATACTTATGGCCAAAAAGAATTATGATAATAAAATCATAGGGAGTGACGTTAATGAAGAAGAAGTTGTGGTTGACATGGAAGGAGACCTGATTAGTGCACTGGAAGAGATTGACAGACTAAGAATCAAGAACATAAAGAAAAGACAATTGTTGATACAGTTCGAGAAAGATAGTAAAGAACCTAATGAATACCTTGTCCTAATAAAAGTAGAATTAGAAGAGGCAAAGAAAATCGAAGACATTCTGAAATGACAGTTATCAGAAAATAAGGCAATATGTGAAGCATTTGAACAAGAATTAGTGAAAACTAGGAAAGAGATGGAGAAGTTTCAAGCCTTGTATAATCATAATCTGTCAAGTATCAAAGCCTTAGAAGGATTATCCACCATTATAAATCAGTAAAGGAATCCAAAGCTAAAAACTGGTTTGGGTTATGAAGAGGGATAAAGTAGTGGCAAGCCAAGAAACAAAGAACCCATCAAGTTTTCCAAATGTATAACCAATGACAACAACAAACCTGTAGAAACAAAGGAAAACAATCAACTGCCCAGGATGAGTATGGGAAAAGGTGCGAGGACTAAATCTGTAAAACAAAGAAATAGTGCACTCCCTACTAAAAGATGTCATCAACATGGAAGAAATCTATTTTCTCAAAGAAGACAACCATTTTCCAGGTACAAATAATTTTTCTATGGCTATTGTTTCTAATGTTCTAACTTTGGTCACAAAGATGTAAATTTTTCCTTAAGACTTAGACATGAGAAATCAATATTTCAAAGGAATAAATACTTGCCACAACAGAGAATGATGCAGCCAAATAACAAACCTTCATAGATTGCAAATTGCCAAATTAAGTCTAGGGACATGCAACTAAGGAGGTCAAGAAATAATCAACAGTCAATGAGTAGACAATGCTACAACAATATTTTTGACCTATTGAACAATGATATTGAATGCTACATCTGTCATATCTATGGACATAAATCTGTTGACTGTCGATTAAAGAACTATGAACCAGATTTGAATTCCCCTGCTGAAAATGTCAATTTTTGGAAGAAGAAAGAAAATGACAATTGTGGATTAGTGTTGTCATCTCAAATAAAAATGAACCCTTGGTATATATATAGTGGATGATCCAAACATATGACGGGAGACAAAGGTAAGTTTCTATCCCTAAGTGAAAGCAAATTAGGAAACATAACCTTTGGAAATGATGTTCCAGGTAAAATAAAGGGTAAAGGGATGGTGAGTTTAAGTAATGGAAAAGGAAAAGCCCAAGATGTTCTACTTGTAGATGGAATGAAACATAATTTGCTCAATGTAATTCAAATGTGTGACAAAGGATGTGAAGTGGTGTTCATGTCCAAGTACTACAAGATAAATTCTGTAAACTCAGGACAAGTGGTGGCCAAAGGCATAAGGCCAAAAAATAATGTATATGTGCTGAACGAAAATAGAGAAGAATGCCATCTAAGAAAACATGATGAAAGCTAGTTATGGCATAGGAGACTTGGACATCTAAACTTTGACCATTTAATCAAACTCAGAAATCTCAAGGCAGTAAAATATCTTCCAAGAATATCAAAGCCCCAAGATTCAATGTGTAAACCCTGCCAAGTAGGAAATCTAAATAGGACACAATTTAAGTCTAAGAGCTTTACTTCAACAGAAAAACCACTCCAAATCGTTCATATAGATTTATGTGGACCATCAAGATAGGAAGGCACAAGGAAAGAAAACTACTTAATGCTAATTATTGATGATTACTCTAGACTTACTTGGGTTTCCTTTCTCAAAGAAAAAGCTGAAGCATTTGAGAATTTTAAAATATTTAAGGCTTTAACTGAGACTCAAGCAGGTAAGAGGTTAAAGGCAGTAAGATCAGACCGAGGAAGAGATTTTATGTCAAGTGACTTCAAGGAATTCTGTGACAAGCATGGGATCAAGAGAGAATACACAATCCCAAGAACTCCATAAAAAAATGGAGTAGTTGAGAGGCAAAACAGAACAGTGCAGGAAATGGCCAGGTCAATGATGAATGAGAAGAACATTGGTCAAACCTACTACATAGAAGCAATACACACAACAGTCCATGTTCTTAACAAAGCCCACCTCAGACTACAAAGTGACAAGACACCTTATGAACTGTGGTTTGGGAGACCTGCTTCAATTAAACACTTCAAATTATTTGGGAGTAAATGCTACATAAATAATAATGATGAGAACCTTGGCAAATATGATGACAGGGCTGATGAAGGCATCTTCTTGGGGTATGATACAAATAATAAAGGATAGAGATTCTATAATAAGAGGCTGCATAAAATGGTTAACTATATTGATGTAAAAATTGATGAAGGAATCCCATCAAGAGAGGTGTACAAAAATGAGTCTTCTATAGAAGACACAGCTAGAGCCGAAGATGAACAGGTCCAAGCATCAAAAAATGAAGAATTTGAATCATATGAAGACACAGGCACTCAGACAGACTCAAATTGGTAGACAACATCAAATTCCTCCTCCAGAATCCCTCAAAAGAATCATCCTAAAAGTCAGATAATTGGTGAAAAAAACAAAGGTGTACAAACCAGGAGAAAGCTAATAAAAAACACCAAACAATCACATATAGCTTTCATATCCATTTTGGAACCCGAGAATTTTAATGAAGCTAGCAAAGATGAACATTGGGTTAAAGCAACGAATGAAAAACTTGTTCAGATTGAGAAAAACAATACGTGGGAGATGGTTCAGAGACCGGAAGGTAAAAATATCATTGGTTCCAGATGGATATTTAAGAATAAGTTGAATGAGCAGGGACAAGCTATCATAAACAAAGCAAGATTGGTCTGTAAAGGCTATTCCAAATAGAAGGACTGGATTTTGATGAAACATTTGCGCCTGTAGCAAGGTTGGAAGCTATCAGAATATTTCTTGCCTATGCTTGTCATAAAAGGTTTAAAGTCTATCAAATGGATGTCAAGTCATCTTTTCTAAATGGAGATTTAAATTAAGAAGTCTATATGGAACAACCAGAGGGTTTCAAATTGTCTGATAACCCTGAATTAGTATGCAAGCTGAAGAAAGATTTATATGGATTAAAATAAGTTCCTCCTGCCTAGTATCATAGATTGGATACATATCTCAAAGACAAAGGGTTCAAGAGAGGAATAGTTGACAACAACCTATATATCAAAACAGAGGGTGATGATTTGCTCATTGTGTTTGTCTATGTAGATGACATCATCTTCGGATGTAATAAGGATTCCTTGGTAAAATAGTTTGCTTCTGCCATGGAGTCTGAATTTGAAATGTCTATGATATGTGAACTGTCATTTTTTCTTGGTCTACAAATTACTCAGAGGTCTGAAGGGATGTTCATTTCTCAAGAAAAATATCTAAGAGAAATGTTGAAAAGGTTTCAAATGGAAGATTATAAACCTATGGGCACACCTATGGTAACTTGATGCAAATTAAGCAAGGATGATGACTCACCTGATGTTGATCAAAATTCATAAAGGTAAATGATAGACAACCTTTTGTACATCACAGCGTCTCGCCCAGACATAATGCATGCTATTGGAATGGTAGGAAGATATGAGTTTGCACCAAAACATAGTCATTTGCAAGCTGTCAAAAGAATATTCAAGTATTTGAAGGAAACAAATACTTATGCTCTGTGGTATCCCATAAATTAGAATTTTCAGTTAACTACCTATTCAGATGTAGATTGGGCAAACTGTGTTGATGAGAGAAAAAGCACCAGTGGAGGAGCATTCTTCCTGGGTGACTCATTAGTAGCATGGCTCGGTAAAAAGAAAGGTTCCATTTCCTTATCAACTATAGAGGCGGAGTACATTGTTGTTGCTACCTATTGCACTCAGGTATTATGGATGATTCAGACACTTGCAGACTTGGAGGTAAAATATGCAGCACTGATCCCAATTCATTGTGATAACACTAGTGCCATCAGTGTGTCTAAGAATCCTGTATTCCACTCCAAGACCAAGCATATTCCCATAAAATACCATTTTCTGAGAAAGCAGGTCACCAATCAGGTTTCCCAGGTCCATTGCATTTCAACCATAAAACAAATTGCAGACATATTTACTAAACCCCTAGCCAAGATACCATTTGAATATATCTGATAGAAGTTGGGTGTCATCCCGTCTCACACTTAAGAGTGTCCATTTTGTTAGGGGGAGTTTTGTATTGATTGAATATCTGATACCTCCTAAAAATACTGCAACAACTCAAGGGGAGAATGTTTTCTTTGACATTGATGTCAAGGGGGAGAAAAGAAGCCGTCCGGACCTGATGCTACAATTGTAGGTCCAAACAGATTAGTGAAACCGTTAAGGGTTTCCACCAATGCCAAAGGGGGAGATTGTTGGCATGTTTACAGACAGGTATGCTTGTCATTGATGGAAATATTAGAGTATGCATTGATGGAAAAACATGAACAAAGTAATCTCAGGAGGAATTAACGCAGAGTCGAACATAGTGCGAAGGTGTGCTTGTTCACTTGATGAAAAACAAGTAGGAAAGGAAGACCAGCAGTGCAACGATGATCGAATGGAAAGATAGAAGTGTTGGTCAAACTTTGTTTCGGAGTTTCAGCTACCGGGATTTCAGATACTGGGAGATGGAAATATGAAGGACCCTCACAACAGGAGTCCCGAACTCGCGATATGCAAAATCGTGAAATAACCTTAGCCGTCAAATCGAGGTTTGATTTGGACTGCTGATCCAACTTCATTAGGGAGTTTCAGATACCTAGAGTTGGAGAAGTCAAGTGTCGAGACCTCTCACAAGAGTCCCGAAGTTGCGAAGTGCGAAAAGATGAAAAGATGATCTGACTCCATTTCGGAGTATCGGATACTGGGAGCTTGAGAAGTCAAGAGTTGAGACTCTTCAACACAAGAGTCTAGGATTTGTGAAATCCGGAATTCCAAAATCTCTAAAGAGGCACATCAAAAAAGAATTTCACATACTGAGCGTAAAATTCATTTTGGAGTTTCGGGTACCAGAAGTTGGAAGAGTCAAGACTCTTCATCATCAGGAGTCCTGTAATCACGAAATGTGAAATGATGAAATCTCAGAAGAACGAGGATGATTTCACATACCAGGAATTGGGGATGTCAATAACTCTTACTACAAGAAACCCGAAATTGTGATATGTGAAATCACAAAGTGATCTGGGATGACAGTTCTAGGAGGTGAATGTGGCAGACCACGTCAGAAAGGACAGGTGGAAGACAATGAAATCTGGCATGATCAGACAATGACAAGTGTCAAGTTGATTTGGCATTTCAGGCCACTAGAAATCATAATTTCTAGTGACACGTGGCAGCCACTCGGGTCATGACACATCATCGAGTGACGCAAGACTGACCTCTCTCTCGGATTTTTTTCTTTGGGATTTTTAACTCCATCACTCCCCCAAATTCCCAAAGGATGAAGTACCTGGTCAAGGGATAGCCATCTGATCACCACAGATTGTGACCATTAATCTAGAGATCGAAGAGCTGTAGAGAAGAGCTCGAACCGGCAAGCTCCACTTCAGAGTTTCGAGGATCGGGACATGGAGTGTAAAGAAATATTCATATCAATGATGCCAAAACATCGAATTGCGAAATCACGAAAGCGCTTTATGGATACATGCTTGATCACCAATGGTGGTCACATCGTCGAAGAGATATAGGGAAAATTTCAAATCGACAAGCTCCATTTCAAAGTTTCGGGGTATGCAACTTGGATTGTAGAGACACTTGATCACACGAATGCAAAATTGTCGAATGCCAAAATGTTGAAATGATGAAATGAACGTAAGATTCAATGAATTCAATTCAACGATGCAGATGAATTTAAATAATATCGGAGGGATACTATTGCACTTTAGAGTGTAACTGCTAGAAACGACTGAGAGTTTATGCCAGAGGACTCAAAGAGACTTCTGAGTGATTGCCAGAGAAGCTGAAGAGTCTCAAGGAATCTACCAGTGGAATGAAGACTGTTCGTAGAGGCAATTGATAGATAGATCTAACTGCCAGAGAAACTGAAGAGTAGAGCACTTGACATGGAGAGAGAATGCAAAAGCATAGCGATACTGCATGTAGAAGGTGCACAGAGACTATAAGTACACAGAATAAAGAAAATATGGGTTGTTTTGTGGTGAGGCATTGAGGAGTGTAGAAGGAGGAGTGTGCAGCAGCTGAAATAGAGATTAGAGGAATGGTGGATAAAGCTGAGAGGACACATAGTGCATAACAGGAGAAGAACATAAATCTTAGAGGAGTGTGGAGAAGACACTGATGCATATAGAGAAGCTTAGTGTAGAAGAACAATGATAAGTTTGGTAAGCCAATGATAAAAATTGTATCACTATGATAAGTTTCATTAGAAAAATTTATTTACTAGGGAGGAAGGGAGGTGCTAGGGAGGATTGTTGTCCTTAGAGGTTCAAGTGGGTGCTTGAACAAAAGGAGTTGTAGGTTCCATCTAGTTGCATCCAGAGAAACTGGGGTGGCAGGGTGGTGCAAGGGATAACTATTGTTCTCTATTTTACAGGTAGGTGCCTGTATGATTGGAAGTTGATGCTTCCATCTATTTGGTGTTGGAACACTGGGGAGGTGGTGCTTCCCTCTAGTTGGTGCTAGAGAAACTAGGCAGTTGGTGCTTCCTTCTTGTTGGTACTAGAGAAACTAGAGAGTTGGTGCTCTCAACAAGTAGCATCTTGCAAAACAGAGGTTGCAGCCTCATTATGATTTAGTTCTCATATGTATGATAATGTAAAGAGTGTAAAGATTACTTATCATATAAAGAAGAAGAAGTTTTTACCCTCTATGGGTTTCCTTAGGAAATATCTATCTCTATGTATCTCATACATGTGACTGATGTTGAATGTGCTATTACTTATTTCCATGCATTATTGTGATTGTCATTGCATACATTGTAAAGAGTTTAAAATAAGCATAATTGTTTAAGCATGGTAACAACTAATTCACCCCCCCTCTCAATTGTCCAACAAGCAATGTAGATCCAAAGTTGAGAAAAATAAGGGATCTAAAGAATGTCCTTATATAGAATAAAATACGTAAAATGAAGAAGGAGGGGATGCGTACTTATCTTCTTCAAGCACACATGCAGATCATGAGGCATGGTTGGTTGACTCAGGTGCATCCTTTCATATGACTCCCCACAGGGAGTGGTTCTATGAATATGAAAGGTATGATGGAGGTAATGTTTTTCTTAGGTGATGATTCGACAACTAGAGTCATAGGACAAGGCAAATTCAACCTGAGGCTCATAAATGGATGGATTAGAACATTGCCTGGTGTTCTGCACATCCCAAATTTGGCCAGGAATTTTATTTTTGTAATAAAATTGGATGATGCAGGTGTAAAAACAATATTTGAAAAGGAAACCTTTAGGATGGTTCAAGGAGCATGGTGTTGTTGAAAGGACCTTGGTTCAGAACTTTGTATAAAATGAAAGGAAGCACTATAAGTGATGGGTGCAATAGTTCCATTGTTCTTGATATTAGAGTTGAAGAAGAAAGAAATCCTACAGTATTTGGAAAAAAGGTTATGATGTGGCATCAAAGACTAGGGCATCGCATAGAGAAGGGTCTTTGAATACTGCACGGTAAAGGTGTGGTTGAATGTATGTCTAACTACTAATTGCATTTTTATTTTTGTGAACAATGTGTATATGGGAAGTCGAATCAGGTAACATTCCCTTCTATTGTCATGAGGGAAGAGGGAATTTTAAAACTAGCTCACAATGATGTTTTTAGACCTGTATCGGTCCCATCATTGGGAAAATTTGTGTACTATGTCTCATTTATAGAAGAATTGTTGAGGAATAAGTGTATATATTTCCCGAGGAAGAAATTTGAAGTCTTTGACAGGTTTAAAGAGTTTAAGGCTCTTGTTGAGAATCAAACAAAGAAAATAATTAAGGTGTTGAGGACATATAGTGGTGGAGAGTTATTCAGGAATGAATTTGAATAATTTTGTAAGAAGTGTGGTATAGCAAGAAAGAATACTACTCCATATACACCTCAGCAGAATGGAATTGTAGAAATGATGAATAAGACACTGATGGAAAAAACAAGGTGCATGCTCAGTGGTGTCAGATTAGGACAAGAATTTTGAGCAGAAGAAGTGGGTACTACATGTTACCTAGTCAACAAATCACCCTCATCAACACTGGATGAAAAGACTCCACAAGAGGTATTGATTGGTATGAAACCTTCTCTCACACATCTCAAGGTATTTGGTTGTGATGCATATGATCATGTTCCAAAAGAAAACAAGTATAACCTAGATAAGAAGGATGAAAAGTGTATATTTTTTGGATATAAAAATGGTCTCAAAGGTTATAAGATTTGGAACCCATAAACTAAGAGGTTAGTGTATAGCCGAGATGTGTTATTTAGAGAAATGAAGGATGTTAAACATGAAGTCCTACCAAGTAAGGAAGAACAAGAGAAAATAGAGTTTTATTTAAAGGATGATGAGTCAAATTGTAAAGAAGAACACGAATAAGAAGAAGAAGATCCTCATACTCTAGTATTGAGGATATCAATTCGATAAAGAAGGCTACCAGAAAGATATATTCTATTCAATTTCCATTCAATTTTTTCCTTATCTATTATTGATGATGATCCTAGAACTGTCAGGGAGGTAGTGGATTCATAGCATGGAAATGTCTCGAAAAGGGGCATGGATGAAGAAATGGCATATTTGGATAAGAGCGAGGATTGGGACCTAGTGGATTTGTGGACTAGAAGAAATCCCATTGGAAGCAGATGGGTATTTAAAAAGAAGCTGAATGTAGAAGGAAAAATGTAGAAATACAAATTTCAGTTAGTAGCAAAGGATTATTCCGAGGTTGAGGGAATTTATTTTTGTGAGATGTTTTCTCTTGTTTCCAAAATAACCTCTATAATATTTTTGTTATATGTTGTTTCTGCATTTGATTTTGAAGTAGAACAGATGGATGTGAAGAAAACATTCCTACATGGGGATCTAGAAGAAGAAATCTATATGAAGCAACCATAAGGTTATGTTGTGAAGGGAAAGAAGGAGTTGGTATGCAAGTTGAAAAAGTCCCTCTATGGTTTAAAACAATCACCAAGGATGTGGTATCAAAAAATTGATACTTATATGCTAGCAATTGGCTTCACGAGAAGCAAAGAGGATCACTGTGTGTATTTTAAATTAATAGGTGATCATTTGATTTATTTGGTTTTGTATGTGGATGACATGTTGTTGATAGGAAACGACAAGGAGATTATCGAGGATGTGAAAACTCAGTTGTCCTCTAAATTTGACATGAAGGATCTCTAGGATTCAAATTTCATTTTGGGCATGGAAATTAAAAAAGATCAGAAAAAGAGGAAACTCTAGCTAAATTAGAGAAAATATGTTGAGACAATATTGAAGAGGTTTAATATGTAGGAATGTAAATCGGTCAAGGTTCATATTTCTATTGGTGTAAAGTTATCTTTAGATTAGTGTCCCAAGACAAAGGAAGAGGAGGGCATGTATCATGTTCCATATGCGAGTGCAGTTAGAAGTTTGACATATGCAATGGTTTGTACTAGACTCTACATTGCACATGCAATGGGAGTTTTGAGAAGGTGGATGTCAAATCTAGAGAAGGATCATTGGACAACAATAAAAAGGGTTTTCAGGTATTTGTGTGGCACTGCTAGATATGGATTGTGCTACCAAGGAATATTGGGATGGGACAGAGTGGTGGATATACATGGCTTTGTGGATGCAAACTAGGTTGCAAATTTGGATCATATGAGATCTACAAGTGGGTATGTGTTTAACCTATTGGGAGGAGCAATAAGTTAGATGAGCAAAAGACAGGTTGTAGTGGCACTTTCAACTACAAAAGTTGAATAAATGGAATCCACTCATGAAAGTAAAGAAGTAGTATGGGTACAAATATTATGTTCAAGTATTGAGTTGGTACATCAAGCTACAAGGATAGATTGTGACAGTCAAAGTGCAATTTTTTTGGCGAAGAACTCGACTTATAGTTTAAAGACAAAACATATTGATATTCAATATCATTTTGTGAGAGACATGGTTGAAGAAAAGAAAGTATTGTTGATGAAGGTGGAAACTTTGAAGAATGTTGCAGATTCATTAACAAAATTTTTGAGCACTAAGAAGTTCTCTTGGTGTAGAGGGTCCATGGGCATTGCTTCCCTGGATTGTTGACTATGTAACCCTGTAACCCCCTATATCCAAAGAAAACAACACGTGGGAGAATCTTGGGTATATTTTATATTCTTTGCACGAGTAGTAGTGGGAGAATGTTAGGCACGTAAGGGGGTTTGAGAGGGGGTGCAACACCCCCGAGAATTTATTTTTGGTCTCGAGAAATGTGTCGCTTTTTTAGGTGGTTTTTTGGCACATGGTGTTTTACTGATGTTTTTCTATTTATGGTTAAGGAATTAGGGTTGTTGATTAATATAGGTCATTGGGTTAGGGTTTTGTATTCCTTTGGCTCCTATATGTATATTGTATTGTAAACAATGTATCACCATGAATGAATATAGAATATGTTGGTTTTCCCAGTTTGGGCTTCCAAGGGAAAAATATATGTGTAATGTTTGTATTTGTCATTGTATATTTTTTGTTCTTTTACTGAAAATCTATTTGGAGTAAATATTGTAAAAGGTTAAAATCTACAACTTTGAACTTGCATACATGTTTCTTCTTGTGTCTTAGGATGGAACAATCCTCTTCCTCAGGTACCCAAACATTTGACAAACAATCTTTGAGACTCATTACCAAGCTATCTTTCACTTAGCAACTTGGCCTATAGGGTCATCGCTTCCATAATCTCACGTTTATGTCTCATTCCCCCCCAGGGTCACCGAAGATTCCCCCTTTGTGTTGGATTTATTGTTCACTCAAGTGAGGGGAGGGTTTATCTAAGGTGACATTTGGTAGATTCTCCCACCATTACCTCCATCCCGTTGATTGGGTCAGACATTTCCCAACCTACAGTTTGGGTGATAATAGGGTTATTGGAATAAATATTTGATTGCATTATGAAAGGATTGGTGTTTTAAGTTATATAATGCAATCAAATATTTCTTCCAATAACCCAATGTGTCAATACTCATGATCACATCTATTCAATTCATCCTCGCCTTGATTCTAGAATACCACATATCTATATAATGTATCCCACCATGGTGAGTTGGACGGTCTACCCAATGCCTCAACACATCATGCAAACTCTTCCCTATTACCTTTTTTACCATTTGGATATATTTCTATTCAATCCAAAGCACAACACTAGGAATATAATCCTTAAGTTCTCTTCAATGTTGAAAATGATATTTTAGCCAAAATATCATTTATACATAGGAAGACCAATGGACACTTCTGTAGCACTATAGACTTTATGTATCCAACTACATTATGGCCTCACACATATTTGGATTTTCTAGCATCCATTTCTATAATAGGTGTATATCGCTTAAATTTCCTTGGTTATGATCTTATAACCAATATCACATGACATTAAATTTTGTAGGATTGTATTCTAGCATTAAATAAAATTTGTATCATCAAGGCCCTCCACCTTTACCACATATAGTATAGTGTCAAGCTCATAATACCCATAATTCAAATATTGAATTTTCACTGAAGGAAATTTTACATCAATTCCCTTTGATGCCAATGTACACTCTCTTGACACCCCGCAGGTGGGAAAGCCACGTCGACGCAGGATCTTTCCTCTTTACATGAGCCGAAGAACTCTAAGGCTCTATAATTCCCAATCGAGAATTCTCCACCCATAGAAATCTCCACAGGATATCGCCTTTCCAATCGAGATATTGGACTTCGCGATTTTGCAAATTCTATAGTCAAGCGTAGGCCTCTCGAACCCCTGAGACCCAACAACCAATCAATGCTGACCTCTTCCTATTGGGGTTTTCTGTATCATGAATTCAACACTCGTGATGTCGAACCACTTGTATCCCTGACTCCCAATACCCGATACGACAAAGCTCTGACACACACGCGAGTTTGACTTTCAACACCTTCACTCCAACGACATTTTGGAGTTCGCAATATCGCGAATCCTAATGCACTTGTTTCAGGAATTCTCACCACAAAACTCTGATAACCCGTGCCACCTGTCCACCACTCTGACCTTTGTGGCCCCATGCTATTCTATTAGCCATCAGGATATCACATTTCGTGATTTCACTATTCTTGATGCAGTGTTTACGAGACATCACCTTACGAAACCCTGATACATGATTTTACGTGCGAATCCGACGATCCTCGTGACTCGGTCTATGGTCCTGACCCTCATAAGCTTTGAACCTTTCCACACTTGCGATGTAACTTCCCTGCACCTCTGCGAGATCTAATGGCTCATGGGATGTCGTGAATCCTCCTCAGAGAATACCGACTGTCCTTTCCTCCTTGGCTATTTTTGTGAATGACCAAGTGTTATTCCATGGAACTTGTCAACCTGCGGCGCGAACTTATGATGCTTCTTGAAAACCTTCAAAGCACAAATTCTCTGCGTTGTCCTTCAACAAATCCGAAGGCCTTATCCTTCCTAGGATTTCTTTAACTCTGATTCTTGGAAAAGACTCTTGCACGCACTCCTTGCGGCAACCTTCAAACATGTCTAAGTGTTGAATTCCTTCGACCCTGCGCACTCCTGTAGCAACAGTCTCTCAGTGATCTGCTCAGATTCACAACTTTGAGGCTTAGCTTGGCCTATGCACTCCTTGCACGGCTCCTGTACTCCTGTACTTCTGAGGAAATGAGAACCAAATTAAAACTATCCGAGCTTCAGAGATGCAACCTAGAATTCTTGTCGACGCACTCCTTGTGGACACTTCAACTGCACTCCTTGAAGGAATTCTTACTCAGATAGAGAAACAATTGAAACTCATTTCTTCTTCCTTACAGAATTCAATTCAAACATGAAATCATATACACAACATATAAAGAAAATGTATATCAGAAAGAAAACATTCATGAGCATATCATTCAGCATCAATACATAGAGAACAACACAAACCATGAATTTGAATCAACCTCTTCTATTAATCCAAATATCTGTACATGGGTGTTCTTACACAGATCTCTGCATGCTCTCCTTCTTAGTGCTCATAATAATGTTACAATACATAATGAGGGTGTCTATATCCCGTTTCCCTCTTGTGCTCTCAAATAGTCTAATCTAGAATTAAATTCTATCTACCTGCATTAACTACTTTAAATGCCTTCTACCTACTAAGGACAAGAGCTAATGGCTCAAGTTATGTTTACATCATACAAGTGTGCTTCATATTAATGGCTCATTTAAGATGGTGCAACAACTCCAAGGTAATTTCAAAATGTGTGCGGCGCTTGTCCAGCTGCCCTTCGCTTCTGCACTAGCTTGCTTGATGTTGGCGATGCTCCTGCATCATACTCCCTCGCTTGAAAACTTTCATGGGCTCCTGTCCATGATCTCGTGCATGGTCCATCCATGCTTCTGGATCTCTTCTTCGGTCTCCCAGCTGGCATCTTCAACTGGATGGTTCTTCCATTTGACCAGATACTCAAAGTACTACTTTCGCCTGGTCCTTTTGCCCACTCTTTTATCCAGTATGCACTCCATCTGCGGCTTCTCTGCAATTGGAATCTGTTTTTTCCACTGGATCACTAGCTTCTCATCTCCAATCTCTGTCTCTTCAGCTCTATATGGGTACAAATACAAGATATTGAATATCAGAGAAATTCTGATCCCATAGGGTAATTCAATCTCATAAGCATTCGTCCCAAATTTCTTCAAGACCCTACATGGACCGATTTTCTTCATCTTTAGTTTATTATATGTTCATCTCAGGAGCCTTTATTTCCTCAAAAGTTCTAGAACTAGATCACCAACCTCAAATTGAAGTTGTCTCTTATGCTGATCGGCTCTGCGTTTATACTCCTGGCTTGAATTTTGCAATCACTCCTTCACCTGGCTGTGAAGTTCCTTCATCGCCTCTGTGAATTATTCTGCACTAGTGCTCCTAGTTGCAGTCTGTCCAATGAAAATATTTATGTCTTTCCTTCACTGTATCCATCATCTCTGCTCTAATTCCACTGAAATTCCTAATGAACTTCCAGTAGAAACTAGCCAATCCATGAAAACTTCTCACCTCAAATATATTCTTCGGTGATGGCCAATTCTTGATTACCTCCACCTTATCTGGATCCATCCTCAACTCATTTGCAGAAATAACAAATCCCAAGTAAATGAGATTTGTCTTCATGAATGAGGACTTATTCATATTTACCAACAACTTCTCCTGTTGTAACTTCTGCATCACTATAGCCAAATGCTTTAGATGCTCTGCCACTGTTCTACTGTAAACCAGTATGTCATCCAAATACACAATGACAAATATCCCGATGAACTCTCTCAGGACTTCGTTCATCAACCTCATGAAGGTACTTGGAACATTTTTTAAGCCAAATGGCATAACAAGCCATTCATACAACCCTTCATTTGTTTTCAATGCAGTCTTCCACTCATCACCTTCTCTCATGCAGATTTGATGATAACCTCTTTTCAAATCAATCTTTGAAAAATATTTTTCTCCGCTCAAGCAATCCATCAGATCATCCATTCTCGGCAATGGAAATCTATACCTAATGGTTATCTTGTTGATCACCCTCGAGTCAGTACACATCCTCCAGCCTCTGTCTTTCTTCGGATTGAGTACTGTTGGAACAACACATGGACTCAAGCTTTCCCTAACCAAACCTTTGTCCAATAATTCTTGGACTTGCCTCTTAACCTCTTCATTCTCTTGCGGCGTCAACCTGTATGTGGATTTGTTTGGAAAACTGGCTCCTAGTATGATATGGATATGATGACTCACACTTCTAATTGGTGGCAATGAACGAGGTAATTCATCCGAAATTATGTTAGCGAACTCTCCCAGCAGTTCCTGAACTTCTTCTGCTAAATCGTCCACTCTTGTGTTAGTCAGAACAATTCTAGGCTTTCTGACCACAATGAACTGTGGATCTTCCTTCTTCTTAACCTCTGTAAGAAGTTCCTTCCCATTCATGAGAAGCACTATATTGCTTACTTCCGGTTTCGCCTCCTTATCCTTAATTGGAAGCAACATGTGTGTCCTCCCATTCTTCTATAGGGTGTATGTGTTCATTCTCCCATCATGAATCACATTCCTGTCATATTGCCATGGTCTACCCAACAATAGATGACAAACATCCATAGGAATGACATCACACAATATCTTATCATTATATCCACCTATATTAAATTCAACTAAACATTGTTTAGTGACAGTTACCTGGTGTCCTTTTTGTAGCCATGAAACTCTGTATGGGATTGGATGATCAGTCGTCTCCAGCTCCAGCTTCTCTACCATCTCTGTTGAAAGGAGATTATCCATGCTACCACTGTCTACAATGACCTTGCATACCCTGTATTGGTCTTGCAAGCAGTCCTGAAAAGTCTGGTCCTTTGGACTGAACTCTCCACCTCCTTCTCGGGTGTCAAAAGGACTTTTCGCATCATCAATGATCTTCCGCCTTCAACGTCTTCTGCTTCAACATCCCACCTCTGTGCCTCGGTGATGTGAGCTTCTCCAATGCTCTTATTTTTATCTAGACACTCATAAGACTTGTGCCCATTCTTTCCACATGTGAAACATGTTATTACTCCACCTCTTCCTCTTCCTCTACCTCTAATACGAGGAAAAGTGTTGTTGTTGGCATAATCTTGTTGGAAAATATTGAACAAGCAACGAATGCGTGTTGATGGTTGTTGTCATTAATGGCAACAGTGGAGATGGAAGGATAAGAAGGATAAAAATCCTTGGGGATTCGGACGTAAAATATCAGGAGGAACAACATTGAAGAAAATGCGTGCAACAAGAGTTTACAGAGAAGAAGGAAGACAGAGATCCAGTGACTATTGGATCCCATTCAAATTTCCGGAAAGGTCGACAACCGTCAGATCTGCAGAAGTTGCGAGGGAGATAAGTCATCAGAGATTCGGGGATCGAGACTTTGAAATGTCCAATTCACTTAACAACGAAAACCCCGATTTCACGATATGAGAAATCCCGACTGAATCTGAACCGTCAGATCAACATGTGATCTAGATTGTCGATCTAATTCACGACAGCAATCCACGTTAGCTAGGGACACATGGCACAAACAAGTAATAACAGGTGGTAGGTAGATTCAACACTTCAGGCACAGGTAAGTCACAAATCAAAGTGACACGTGGCAGTATTTAACACGTGTTAAACCACGTGTGATGTCAACAGAGTATCGGGGATCGGGACTTTGTAATGCCAAAATCTCTTGACATCAAGAACTCCAAAATCGTGATATGTGATTTTGTGATGTAATCACAGCCGTTGGATAAGAATGAGATCTGGACCGTTGATTTCCTTCATCGGAGAATCGGGGATCGGGATTTCTATAGGCATGAACATGATGACATCGAAAATGCCGAAACCCCGATGAGAGATTTGACCGAGGTCATGTGTTTACGGTCATATGGGCCGAGGCCTATAGCCAACAGGGATAGCATGTGGAAAGGGGTGCATCGGCATCGGGGATTAGAACTTCGAAGTGACAAAGTCACTTGAACTCAGGAGTGCTGATTTTGCGATATGTGAAATCGTGATACAATCTGAGCCATTAGATCAAGCTATGATCTAGACCATTGATTTTAGACCATGTGGGAGTTTCATGAATTGGGATATGGTAAGGATCACAACATGAATTGCGAAATTGCAATATGCGATATCACGACACAATCATAGCCGTTGAGTCAAGATTGCACCTGGATCGTTGATTTGACCGATATATGGATTTTTGTGTATCGGGATTTATAAGTGAAAAGAACAGTGAACATGAAGAATGCCTAAACCCCAATAGAGAGACATAAGGTTGTGATCACGGAGTGAAGGTCACGTTGACCGGGAGCTAAGCTCAGGAGGGCTAGCGTATGAAAGGAGCCATCGGGAATTGGAGAATCGCGATTCCAGAGGACTTGTGAATTTTAACATCGCAAATGCCGAAATCGCGATGGGTGAAATCCTGATTTGATCTAGACCATTGGATCAAGTATTGATCAGAGGGCTATTGTTCTTCCTCACAGTTTAACACTTCAGTTATGAATCCGTTAAGAGAAATGGACTGATAATGACAAATCGGTTAGCATTTCATTTGCCAAGACAGATATCCTTGTATTACCTATTGGAAGAGGAAGTGGAATCATCAAGGAAGTGTGTATAAAAGAAAATGAGCGAGACTGAAATGGGTTGGCTATTCTGAAGTGAATATGAGCTGAAATGCAAAGCAAAAGATAGAGAGTAGAGGCATAGCACGAATTTGAGAAAATGCGTAGAGTGAGATGAAACGCAGAGCTGAAGCAGAGTAAAATGACAGACAGAGAAGAAGCAGAGCTGAATGACAAAAAAAGATTGATGCAGAGCAGACCTGCTAAACAAATAGAAGAAGAGAAGAATTGCAGAACAATTTTTTGAAGATCAAATACAAAGAAAGATTGGTAAGAATTGATTTATCTGAGTAATTGTCTGTGTACTCATTATTTTATATTTTAGGGAGGCTGGGAGGTACTCAGGAGGACTGTTGTCCTCAGAGGTTCAAGTGGGAGCTTGAACACAGGAAGTTGTAACTTCCATCTGGTTGTAGCCAGAGAAACTAGGGTGGCAGGGTGGTGCTAGGGAGAACAAGTGTTCTCTGTTATACAGGTTGGAGCCTGTGTAACTGGAAGT
>JASDQU010102236.1:329014-349421 GCA_032191745.1 Picea mariana
TGGTCTGTAAGGGATATGCACAAGTGGAAGGTCAGGACTTTGATGAAACTTTTGCACCAGTAGCAAGATTGGAGGCCATCAGAATGTTTCTTGCTTATTCCTGTCATAAAAACTTCAAAGTTTTTCAGATGGATGTTAAGTCAGTATTTCTTAATGGAGATCTAGAGGAAGAAGTGTATATGGAGCAACTTGAAGGATTCTCATTGAAAGACAATCTTAATTATGTTTGTAAGTTGAAGAAGGCCTTATATGGACTAAAACAAGCACCACGAGCTTGGTATTACAGATTGGACAAATTTCTACAAGAAAAAGGGTTCAAGAAATGTACTGTTGACAGTAACCTTTACATTAAGTCTGAAGGTGATGATTTACTAGTTGTTTTGGTTTATGTAGATGATATTATTTTTGGCTGTACTAATCAATCATCTGTCCAGTGGTTTGCTAATTCTATGCAAACAGAATTTGAAATGTCTATGATAGGAGAACTATCATATTTTCTTGGCTTACAAGTAAAACAAAGCTCTACAGGAATTTTTATTTCTCAAGAAAAATATTTGAAAGAGATATTGAAGAAATTTCAGATGGAAGATTCTTCTACAGTCAGCACACCTATGGTGGTTGGTTGTAAGCTGAGAAAAGATGATATCTCACCTGATGTTGATCAAAGGACATATCGTTCAATGATAGGTAGTCTTTTGTACATCACAACATCCCGTCCTGATATAATGCAAGCTGTTGGCATGGTAGGTCGTTTTCAGTCTGCTCCTAAACAAAGTCATTTGGCAGATGTGAAGAGAATATTTAAATATCTGAAGGGAACAATGACTTATGGACTGTGGTATCCTAGAAATTAGAATTTCCAGTTAACTACTTATTCAGATGCAGACTGGAAAAACAGTGTTGATGAGAGAAAAAGCACCAGTGGAGGAGCATTCTTTTTGGGTGACTCATTAGTTGCATGGCTTAGTAAGAAGCAGGGATCTATTTCATTATCCACTACAGAGGCATAATACATTGCTGCTGCTACTTGCTGCACACAGATCTCATGGATGATACAAATGCTTGCAGATTTGAAGGTAACTTACACTGATCCTATCCCAATTCATTGTGATAACACCAGTGCAATAAGTGTCTCCAAGAATCCTATTCTTCATTCCAAGACTAAGCATATTCCAATCAAGTATCATTTTCTCAGAGAACAAGTTACAAATGGAATTGTTCAGCTGAATTATATCCCTTCTACAGACCAGATTGCTGATATCTTTACTAAAACATTAGCAACAACCCCTTTTGGATATCTTCGTCAAAAGTTGGGGGTTATGATTGCTGGTGTCTAAAATGTGCACCCGGTCAGGGGGAGTGCTTATTGAATATCTGGTAAATTTCATAAATGCTTATAGATGATAGGGGGAGTATGTTCTACAACAAGATCAATGGAAAAATGTTTCTTCTTTGACATTGATGTCAAAGGGGGAGAAAGGAGTCGAGCCTGATTGACCGAATGCAGAGGAGTGATGAGTCTGAATGCAAGTGTTGCCATCAATGCCAAAGGGGGAGATTGTTGGCAGATATTGAACAAGCAACGAATGCGTGTTGATGGTTGTTGTCATTAATGGAAACAGTGGAGATGGAAGGATAAGAAGGATAAAAATCCTTGGGGATTCGGACGTAAAATCTCAGGAGGAAGAGCATTGAAGAAAACGCGCGCAACAAGAGTTTACAGAGAAGAAGGAAGACAGAGATCCAGTGACCGTTGGATCCCATTCAAATTTCCCGAAAGGCCAACAACCATCAGATCTACAGAAGTTGCGAGGGAGATAAGTCATCAGAGATTTGGGTATCGAGACTTTGAAATGTCCAATTCACTTGACAACGAAAACCCCGATTTCACGATATGCGAAATCCCGACTGAATCTGAACCGTCAGATCAACATGTGATCTAGACTGTCGATCTAATTCACGACAGCAGTCCACGTCAGCTAGGGACACGTGGCACAACCATGTAATAATAGGGGGCAGGCAGATTCAACACTTCAGGCACAGGTAAGTCACGAATCAGAGTGACACGTGGCAGTATTTAACACGTGTTAAACCACATGTGATGTCAACAGAGTATCGGGGATCAGGACTTTGTAATGCCAAAATCTCTTGACATCAAGAACTCCAAAATCATGATATGAGATTTCACGATGTAATCACAGCCGTTGGATAAGAATGAGATCTGGACCGTTGATTTCCTTCATCGGAGAATCAGGGATCGAGATTTCTATAGGCATGAACATGATGACATCGAAAATGCCGAAACCCCGATGAGAGATTTGACCGAGGTCATGTGTTGATGGTCGTATGGGCCGAGGCCTATAGCCAGCAGGGCTAGCACGTGGAAAGGGACGCATCAGCATCGGGGATCGGAACTTCGAAGTGACAAAGTCACTTGACCTGAGGAGTACCGATTTCGCGATATGTGAAATCGTGATACAATCTGAGCCGTCAGATCAGGCTATGATCTAGACCGTTGATTTTAGACCATGTCGGAGTTTCATGAATTGCGATATGGTAAGGATCGCAACATGAATTACAAAATCGCGATATGCGACATCACGACACAATCATAGCCGTTGAGTCAATATTGCACCTGGATCATTGATTTGACCGATATATGGATTTTTGTGTATTGGGATTTATAAGTGAAAAGAACAGTGAACATGAAGAAAACCTAAACCCCAATAGAGAGACATAAGGTTGTGATCACAGAGTGAAGGTCACATTGACCGGGAGCTAAGCTCAGGAGGGCTAGCATATGAAAGGAGCCATCGGGAATCGGAGAATCGCGAGTCCAGAGGACTTGTAAATTTTGACATCGCAAATGTCGAAATCGCGATGGGTGAAATCCCGATTTGATCTGGACCGTTGGATCAAGTATTGATCAGAGGGTTGTTGTTCTTCCTCACAGTTTAATGCTTCAGTTATGAATCCGTTAAGAGAAATGGACTAATAATGACAAATCGGTTAGAGTTTCAGTTGCCAAGACAGATGTCCTTGTATTACCTATTGGAAGAGCAAGTGGAATCGTCAAGGAAGTGTGTATAAAAGAAAATGAGCGAGACTAAAATGGGTTGGTTGTTCTGAAGTGAATATGAGATGAAATGCAGAGCAAAAGATGGAGAGTAGAGGCATAGCACGAATTTGAGCAAATGCGTAGAGCGAGATGAAATGCAGAGCTGAAGCATAGTAGAATGGCAGACAGAGCAGAAGCAGAGCTGAATGACAGAAAAAGATTGATGCAGAGCAAACCTGCTAAACAAACAGAAGAAGAGAAGAATTGCAAAACAACTTGTTGAAGATCAAATACAAAGAAAGATCGGTAAGAATTGATTTATCTGAGTAATTGTCTGTGTACTCATTATTTTATATTTTAGGGAGGCTGGGAGGTACTCAGGAGGACTGTTGTCCTCAGAGGTTCAAGTGGGAGCTTGAACATAGGAAGTTGTAGCTTCCATCTGGTTGTAGCCAGAGAAACTAGGGTGGCAGGGTGGTGCTAGGGAGAATAAGTGTTCTCTGTTATACAGATTGGAGCCCGTGTAACTGGAAGTTGGTGCTTCCATCCAGTTGGTGCTGGAACATTCAGGAAGTTGGTGCTTCCATCCAGTTGGTGCTGGAATATTCAGGGAGTTGGTGCTTCCTTCTAGTGAGTGCTAGAGAAACCAGAGAGTTGGAGCTCTCAAACAAGTTGCATCTTGTAAAACAGAGGTAGCAGCCTCACATTGAGTTGGTGCTCAATTCTAAATGATGTACATAACTGAAAAAGACTACCTATCATTTCGAAGAAGAAGAGGTTTTCTCCCTTTATGGGTTTCCTCGTGAAAATCTGTCTCTGTGTGTACTTTATGTGTGACTGATGGTCTTTATTTTTACTATTCATATGCTGTATATTGTTGATGACCACATGAAGAGAGATTAACAATGTTTAATAAGTATAAAATTGTTTAATCTCACATACAACTGATTCACCCCCCCCCCTCTCAGTTGTTTTAGTATTTCCAACAAATCTCCTTTCTGCTCATTGTCGTCCTCGTTGTTTAGCATATTGATGCCCCCACTGTGAGGTTCCACCTCTCTCTGTTCGAATGTGAGGTTTCTTCCAGTCCTCCTTGGGCTTCTGGTATTTGTCTTGGGCAACTAATTTTCCTTTGGGTTGACTTCTGCCTCAGCCCCTCTAACTTTTTTTTCGGCTCAGTTTCTCTTCCACTTTCAGAGCCATCTGATAAGCATCTTCCACCGTTCATATGGTTACCATGCTTATCTCATCCTGGATATCATATCCTAGGCCATTCATGTATCTGGAAACTTTCTCATCATCGCTCTCTCGATGACCTTCTTTGATGTTCAGTTTATAGAATTCCTCAGTGTATTCTTTCACTGTCATCAGCTTCTATATCAGGTTCTGCATTCTCCTGAACAGAGAAATTTGATAGTCTCTGGGGATGAATTTCGCCTTCATCTTAGCAATCATTTTGTCCCAGCTCTTGATATTTTTATTGCCTTTGAGTGTCTATCAGCTTGTAGTTCATCCCACCACAATGTTGCATGTCCCTTCAATCTCGTGACAACATGCTTGACTTTCTTGTCCTCTTCGACATCGTCATAGTCGAAGTAAGTATCTAGAGCTATAATCCAGTCTAGAAGCTCCTTTGCATCCAAGTTTCCCTCGTAAACTGGAATGTCCATCTTTTCTATTGCACCCATCCTTGTAATAGCTCTAATCAAACGCTTTTTTGATGCATCTTCGGCTACAACTTCTTCTTCACATTCATCCTCAACTTCACCCTCGGAGTCACTGAGATCCCCTTCACTGGCTGTGCATCTTTGTGCTGTCTCCATGTCCTTGAGTCTAGCTCGTAGATCACACATCTCTCTCTCCATAACTGGATCTGTCATCTTCCTGCCTCTTCTTCTCGACATTTCCCTATCCTCTGGATCGGGTGATTGCATGTCCCTTCTCCTTGGCGGCATGGTGAATTCACCTTCTCTACTACAAAAAGAAAAGAACCTTTCTGTGCTCTGATACCACTTGATGCCAATGTACACTCTCTCGACACCTTCCAGGTCGGAAATCCACGTCGACGCAGGATCTTTCCTCTTTACACGACCCGAAGAACTCTAAGGCTCTTCTAATTCCTTATTGGGAATTCTGCACCCACATAAATCTCCATGGGATCTCCCCTTTCCAATCGGGAGATCAGACTTCGCGACTTCGTGAATTCTATAGTTGAGTGTAGGCCTCTCGAACCCCCAAGGCCCGACAACCAGTCAATGCTGACCTCTTCCTATCGGGGTTTTCTCTATCACAAATTCAGCACTCGCGATGTCGAACCACTCGTATCCCCAACTCCCAATGCCCGATACGTCGAAACTATGACACACACATGAGTTTGACTTTCAACACCTTCACTCCATCGGCATTTCAGAGTTCGCAATATCGTGAATCCTAATGCACTTGTTTCGGGACTTCTCACCATGAAACTCCAATACCTGTGCCACCTGTCCACCACTCTGACCTTTGTGGCCCCATGCTATTCTATTAGCTATCAGGATATCATGTTTCATAATTTCACGATTCCTGTTGCAGTGTTTACGGGACTTCACCTTACAAAACCCCGATACACAATTTTACGTGTGAATACGATGATCCTCGTGACTCAGATCTACGGTCCTGCCCCTCTTGAGCTTTGAACCTTTCCACACTTGTGTTGTAACTTCCTTGCACCTCCAAGAGATCTAACGGCTCACGGGATATCGCGAATCCTCCTCGGAGAATACCAACCATCCTTTCCTCCTTATCTATTTCTGTGAATGACCAAGTGTTCTTCCATGGAACTTGTCCACCTACATCGCGAACTTACGATGCTTCTTGCAAACCTTCAAGGCACAACTTCTCTGCGTTGTCCTTCAACAACTCTGAAGGCCTTATCCTTCCTAGGCTTTCTTTAACTCTGAGTCTTGGAAAAGACTCTTGCGCACACTCCTTGCGGCAACCTTCAAACACGTCTAAGTGTTGAATTCCTTTGACCCTATGCACTCCTGTAGAAGCAGTCTCTCAATGCTCTGCTCAGATTCGCAACTCTGAGGCTTACCCTGACTTGCGCACTCCTTGCATGGCTCTTGTACTCCTGTACTTTTGAGGAATTGAGAACCAAAGTAAAACTATCTGAGCTTTAGAGATGCAACCCCGAATTCTTGTTGACGCACTCCTTGCGAACACTTCAACTGCACTCCTTGCAGGAATTCTTACTCAGATAGAGAAACAATTGAAACTCATTTCTTCTTCCTTACAGAATTCAATTCAAACATGAAATCATATACACAGTATATAAATCAAATGTATATCATAAAGCAAACATTCATGAGCATATCATTCAACATCAATACACAAAGAACAACACAAACCATGAATTTGAATCAACCTCTTCTATTAATCCAAATATCTATACATGGGTGTTCTTACATAGCTCTTTGCATGCTCTCCTTCTCAGTGCTTAGAATAATGTTAAAATACACAATGAGGGTGTCTATATCCCGTTTCCCTCTTGTGCTCTCAAACAGTCTAATATAGAATTAAATTCTATCTACCTGCATTAACTAATTTAAATGCCTTCTACCTACTAAGGACAAGAGCTAATGGCTCAAGGTCCGTTTACATCATACAAGTGTGCTTCATCTTAATGGCTCATTTAATATGGTGCAACAACTCCAAGGTAATTTCAAAATATGTGCGGCGCTTGTCCAGCTGTCCTTCGCTTCTGCGCTAGCTCACTTGATGTTGGCGATGCTCCTGCATCACCCTTCAACATTTATGCATCATAAGCTACCAAATTCATACATGCATCGTTTTCATCGACTTACTTGACATTACATGATCCAATGGTATCTCATAGAGGTGTTGGCATGTTTTACAAGCAGCGTATTCTTGTCATTGATGGAAAGTACAACAACGACGATGGCTTAAATACAAGAAGATGTGCCAGGCGGGCACTAGAAGTATTTTGGGAAGATGCAACAAAGCAAGCTCGATAAGATCAGAAGAGATAGTGTAGAGTATGCGTGTTTGTCATTGACGGCAAAGATCATGACCAACAGCGTAGGGATAATGGCATGGAAATGGAAAGTTCAACAAGTGATCATTGGATCCCATTCAGAAGCGTAAACTCTAGGATTCAAGGAAGAAACTCATGGCAGAAAATCATGAAATGTGAAACCACAAATTAATCTCCATTTTGGAGTTTTAGATACCGGGAGTTGGAGGTGTCAAGGAAAATCACGACAAGAATGATGAAATAATGAAATGCAAAACCACTCCATTTCGGAGTTTCAGATACCGGGAGTTGGAGGATTCAAGAGTTGAGACTCTTCATCACAGGAGTCCCGAAGTTGCAAAATGAGAAATGCCAAAATCCCAAAATAGGAACATCAACAAAGACTCCATTTCGTAGTTTCAAAGACCAGGAAATCAAAGATCAAAGGAACTTTAACCTTTGAAGTAGTGAACCCCAAAATATTGAAACAAACCACGTCAGCTAAGGACATGTGGCACAATCAGGCAATCAAAAGTGTCAAGTTGATTCAACATTTCAGGCACATGTAAGTCACGAATGAGAGTGACATGTGGTAGTTATTCAGCATGTGTCAATCCACATGTGACATCAGCAGGTTTATGTCACATTAGAACTTTCTATTTCAGGGTTTTACATAGCAAGAAGAAACTCCACCATCATGAAGTCTCGAACTCTGAAATGCCAAAAGGGACTATTGTGAGTCTCGAAAACCCTAAAGGCAAAACTCTAAATTCTTGTCAATCGTCCATCTCAGTGGGTTACGTGAACCATCCGATCACTTTAGAGATTTTGTGATCATGAATTTTATAATGCTGGAGTCACAATGACTCGAAGGGAAAAACATTGAAATCCCGTCAGTCGTTCAGTTAATAAAAGAAGGTATTAGACTATGAAGTCTTGTGGACCATTAATCTGGCTCCATTTCGGGGATTGCGACTTGGAGGGAGTGTCAAGACACTTCTTCACAGGAATGCCGAAATGTGGAAATGATGAAATACAAAAACAACTTTTGGTGTAGGCTCTGGTCACCGTCAGTGGTCATGTGAGAGGGAGGAGCTAATACCAAGTTAAGCTCCTTTTTGTTGATCGTAACATGAAGAGTCGAGACTCTTCACCACAGGAATGCCGAAATGCCGAAATGTTGAAATGCGAAATGGCGAAATCAACGTGAGACCCTATGCTTGTAATCCAATGGTGTTGGATACTTGGAAATCTGATCGAAGGGCTATTGTTTCTCTTCATAGTTAATTGATCAATTATGATTCAGTTAGTAGAACTGAATCATGACTCTTGCACGGTTGGCGATTCAGTTGTTGATGCGTTTTCTTGGTAGTTCACAGTGTAATTGCTAGAAATGACTGATGGTTTTTGCTAGATGACTCAAAGAGACTTCAGGGTGATCTCCAAAGAAGATGAAGAGTCTCGCGACATCTTCCATGTAGTGACCTCAATTAATTAAGCCTAAAAAATTTCATACATTTAAACATAGAATTTCTTTCAATGCATAAATAATTCATTAATCATCATATAAGCATATTATATTCAACAGAAATTAAATTTATCCACAGCATGAAAATAAATTACATAATCATCACATAACTCAACAAATTTAGAAATAAAAAATACCTCTGTCTGATGTTAAAATTCCCGCTTATCTGGTTGTCCTCCCTACAGCTCTGTCCAATCTCTGCCTAATGCTTTGACCAAATCCTGCCCAAAACTGACTAACCACCCAACCAGCTAGGAGCAGCCTATCCGGCTCCCTAGCTCCAGGATTTTGTGAGGATTCCTAGCCCCTAAGCCCAAAACTCCCAACAACCAGGTGACCCCTACAACAGTACAACCAACCTCCAAAACCAAACTCCCAAAACCAAAAAAATCCACTAATCAGGAAATACAGTCCTCCCCTCAAAATAATGTTTCCTCCTAAAATTTTCATAATCCCCCCCTGTAAGCCTCTGCCCAGTCATATATCCCCCTCATTCACCGACTCCCTACCCTCCTTTAATGCCACCCACCTTATCCCTCCATTCATTACCTTATCCTACCATTTATTTCCTTATCCCTCCACTCAATGCTTCTTTTTCCCCCTGCATACATACGTAAAGTTTCATAATGATTAAATTAAAGTTATTAAGCCCTTTAATTATTTACCTAAATCATTGAATGTGTTAAGTAATCAATTAATTAATTAATTGACGTTTATTAAAAAAATAATAATTAATTAATTAATATTATTAATAGTTAATCATTACTTAACTAATACACATTAAGCCAGTTAATTATTTAATTAACTATACTTAATAAACCCTAGGTAACTATTTAACTGGGGTTGTTACATACACCCACCCTTCAGGAAACTTCATCCCGAAGTTAAAGTATTCTATGGTACAAGGGAAAAGAAACATGGTCCACACATTCATAACAAATAACTGTCATTATTAGTAAGTAAGCCAAGAAACTCATTCATACTAGTGCACATGCACAGGAAATGCATGTGTAGGTAGTACATACAAGTCTCATGCATGTACTAATAATCAACAACTATCACCCTTATAGTAATTTATGTATGCATCCAATCCAATCAACAAGACTATTCTTTTATAAAAAACAATAAACCAATCAAATATTTGCAAAATCCTTTAATTACAATTATCTAGTTCAACAATTTTATTTAGACAAGTGTTGCTTAGTTACATAATTATGAATATTCATATATACACATTTTCCTTTTTTCTTCTTTTTTTAGAAGGGAAAAACAGTAAATTCCACCATCAGACAAATCTCCATACTTTCCCAACTATTTCTACTCATCCTTCCTCCCTAACTTACTTCCATCTTCATTCCTATCCTTCCTTTGTTGGACTATCTTGGAGCGTCAACTATATTGACCTAACTCCAAATAGAACCTGTAAGCGGAAGTGTCACTATCTCGACCAAGATTCCCCAGTGGGCAACTGACAGTCATCACCACACGTCTAGGGGAGTGTGAGCTAACACCATCCTCCCATGACTTCAGGTTTCAGAGGATACATGGTGGGAAATTCCTCCACCCCTCCTAATCATAACGAGGGTCCACACCCTACAATGGAATATATAGTGGCACCATGTTGCTACGAGTTTTGTCATCATTTATTTGGTTTTGGGCAGTCTCACCACTTGAAATCTTGCACTGGTCCACATATCATAGCATTGCATCCAAACTAATATAATTTCACATACAATGATTCATACCATAATTTTTTTGGCTAGTGGTCATGACATTCACTTTCATCATTATTATCCCTTGGCCATTTCATAGCCCATAACCTGCAGATTAGTCTGTAACACAAACTCATACATTTCTATGCATTATCATCATGCAATTTCATGCAACCATCATTTCAATTCGGTATTCGTGTACCAACAACTTAACATCAAAGATTTAAAGTTAGAAATAGATCTCATAATATCACATAATTCAATTTCGACACCCATTCATAAAATTATCATTTACCAAATAGATTGCATCATATCCAACATCATTCTAATAGCATTTAAACCTTCATAGGATTCTCATTCACACAATATGTCACATCATATACATCATCATCAATAACATTTAAACATTCATAAAATTTACATTCAAATAGTAGATCACATTATATCCATCATCATCAATAACATTTTAACATTCATAAAATTTGCATTCTCACAATATATCACATCATGTCCATCATTATTCAAATACATATAAACATTCATAAAGGTTCATACATCTTAAAAGTTTAATTGTATCACTTAATAGTTTCACTTGTGAATAGAAAATAAAAGTATGTAGGCCTCAGGTAATCCTGGTCGTCTAAGTCAAAAGGTGGTGTTACATACACCCAACCTTCGAGAAACATATTCTTGAGGTGGTAAAAAAAAGTGAGGGATAGTCTCGTCATAATGTCTCGGCGTCTTCCCAAGTAGCAGTTCCTGGACTATACTTGTCCCATTGGACCTTAACTTGGTCTACCAGATGGTTCCTGAGCTGTCGGACTCTACGGTCCAATATGGGTAATGGTTCTACCATGAGAGTTCCCACGTTCGATACCTGCAATTCCTTCCAATTTAGTTTATGTGATTCATCAACAACATAATGACATAAAATAGATACATGAAAAACATTATGAGTTTTATGCAAGTGGGGTGGCAGTACAAGAAGATAGGCAACGGGTCCAATTTTCTCTTGGATTCTGAATGATCCTATAAATCGAGGTGACAAATTTTTCCCCTTCCCGAACAGTATTGTACTCTTATTAGGCCTGATACGAATGAAAACCTGGTCTCCCACTTTATAAATTCGGTCGGTCCTGTGTGCATCCACATAACTTTTCTACCTATCTTGGGCTTCCTTTAGTCTCTACCTAATCTAAATCACCTGTTCCTCCATCTCTTGAATCAATTCTGGCCCAACTGTTACTCGGTCTTCTAATCTATCCCAACTCAATGACGTTCTGCATGTCCTTCCATACAGAGTTTCGTAGGGTGGCATTCCGATGGAGCTATGAAAATTTTTATCGTAGGAAAACTCTACCAAAGGTAGGTACTTCTCTCATTGGGTTTGATTATCCATGACATACATCCTAAGCATGTCTTCCATGACTTGACTTACCCTCTCGGTTTTCCCATCTGTTTCAGGATGATATGTTGTGCTTAAGTTTAACTCAGTCCCCAACACTGACTTCAAACTTGTCCAAAACCTAGAATTGAATCTGGAGTCCCTATCTGAAATGATCTTCTTAGGTATCCCATGCAAACGGATAACCTCACTTACAAACACATGTGCCACATCAGTGACATCGTAAGTGTCTCTAACCGAAATAAAATGATCATTCTTGGTTAACTTATCAACTATCACAAGAATGACATTGTGTCTATGAGATGTGAGCGGCAACCCGACAACAAAATCCATAGAAATGACTTCCCATTTGGACATAGGAACATCATGTGGTTGTAGGAGGCCTGCCGGGTGATGGCGGTCAGCTTTCACTTGTTGACACTCTAGGCACTTGGAGATGAAATGGACTACATCATGCTTCATGCCTATCCATAAGAAGAGCTTCCTCATGTCTGCATACATCTTCTTCACACTCGGATGCACACAATAAAGTCCTCTATGGGATTCTTTCAGTATGATGCTTCGAATATCCCCATCTTCAGGGATGTACATCCTTCCCCGATATCTCAATAGTCTTTCTTCTTCCAGACTATATCCTTCATACTTTGGATCTAATTGACTCCCACTCTAGAGGTTTGAAGTAACCTCTAAATGCCAACTGTCTCCTTGGATTTGCATCAACACATGTTCCCTCAGATTGACCTTTAAGGGTACTAAGGAGAAGACACGTGGTCTCCTACTCAAGGCATCTGTGACCACATTTTCCTTTCCCTTGATGTATGAAATACCAAAATCATACTCACTCATAAACTCACTCCATCACCTTTTCTTGGAATTCATATCCCTTTGAGTGAAGAGATGTTTTAAACTTTGATGGTCCATTTTGAGCTCACATTTTTTCCCCACAAGATAGTGCCTCCAAATTTTCAGAGCTATCATTATAGCTGCCAACTTTAAATCATGATTCACATATAGCTCTTCATGTTTTTTCAACTTCCTTGACGCATAAGCTATCACTCCTCCATCCTGCATTAACATGGCCCCCAACCCTTGCTTCGAGGCATCCGTGCAGACTGTTAAGTCTTTTTCCATATCCAACACTCGTAGAATTGGTACACTAGTTAGTAACCTCTTAAGCTCAATGAATACACTATCACATTCTTCTATCCATTCATACCTAACTCCCTTGCACTGCAAAGTTGTGATGGGTTTTGCTATTTTAGAGAATCCTTCCACAAATCTCTGATAATAACCTACTAGCCCCATGAAGATTCTCACCTCATGGGCATTTTTCGACACTCGCCACTTCATAATGGTCTTTACCTTTTCTGGGTCCACAGAGATTCCTTCATTGAAAATGATATGACCTAAATAGTGGATCTCTTTCTGAAAGAAGGAACACTTCGACAACTTCCCATGAAATTTTTTCTCTCTAAGGTAGGACAACACCACTCGTAAGTGTTCCTCATGTTCTCTGTCATTTTTGGAATAGATGAGGATGTCATCTCAAAAGAATTGTAAAATACAGTCTAAGTACTTCCATAATATGCCGTTCATGAGGCTCATGAATACTGCTGGCGCATTGGTCAATCCGAAAGGTACTACAACAAACTCGTAATGCCCAAACCGAGTTCGAAAGGCAGTTTTTGGGATATCACCTTCCTTAATCCTTAACTAATGATACCCGTATCAAAAATCAATATTTGAGAATACCGCTGCTCCTTTCATCCGATTGAAGAGGTCACCTATTCACAACATTGGGTACCTATTTTTCACTGTAGCACGCTTCAAGTCCCTATAATCTATAAACAATCGTAAGGAACCATCCTTCTTATTTACAAAAATTACTGGTGCACCCCAAGGTGAGATATTGGGCCTTATTAGCCCTAAGTCCAGTAACTCTTTCAACTGCATTTGTAGTTCACAAATTTTCGGTGTTGTCATCCGATATAGAGTCTTGGAAATTGGTTCTGCACTAGGTTTTGGCTCAATAGTAAAATCAATCTCCCTCTTAGAAGGTAACCCTGACAACTCATTCAGAAAAACATCTTTAAACTCTGAAAATACTGGGTATTGATCTAAGGAGGGTCCTTTCTTTTCATTCACTACTTCAACGACATAAAGCCAACACCCTTTCCTCAAGCATCGCTTAACCTTCATAGTTGAGATAAAGCATAGAGACACCCTTCTTCGTACACCCTGAATCTCTACTGGTCTTCCTTCATTGTCGACACAAAGCACCCTTTTTGCGAAACAATCTACCAAATCTCAATGATTAGGTCATATGCCCTGAGAGCAGTGACGTATACCTTCAACCTGGTAGTACACACTCCTAGGTCTACTATACAATTATCAATGCTAGGTCCTACCACTTGTTTTCCCCTGAAGCCATCTCAACTTGTTTAAATTCATCATGCTTGTAGGCTACCAACCCACTCTTTTCTAATGCAGATGGTGAAATGAAACTATATGTCACACTAGAATCAAATAAAATCTTAACATTGATATGATTTAGTGTACCTGATGACTCCACCACTGTGGATTGATGTTCGGCCTAGCGATTAATAACCGCTGCGTAAATATATTGGATGCTACTTGTTCTTCCCATCAGGGCCTTTCCTTCTCTATGCACAAATCCTGATTGTAACTCTGGGTAGTCATGCTGGTAATGGGGTCCTCCACATCCCCAACAAGTAACACGAGATTGAACCTACGTATTGTTCTGTGACTATCTCTAAAACGAGTTCCTTCCCCTAGAACCCCTGCCCCTACTAGTTTCTCCCTGAGATGGTCGTGGACCTACCTACATCATTGGTGCTGAATGAGATGTTGCACTCACTGCCATTGAAATCCCTACAGCTACTGTCCTTGGTGTGACTCTGTTACCGTATGGAGGTGGCCTTGAGCCCCCTCCCCTAGGAAAATTCCTAGGGGCCTTCCCTACGAATCCAGGATGATGTGGGAAGGTTGGTCTCGTACCTCTAGTTAAGTTCATGTGTTCCTCCACATAACACACATTTTCTATAGCTTCCGCTACTAAAGACGATTTCCACATCCGCACCATATCCCTTATCTTAGGGTTCAACCCATAGACAAAATGTTCTGCCTGTTGTTGGTCATTATCTATACATGAAACATACTTGACCAATTCCATAAACCTAATCTCATATTCCTCTATGGTCCTGTTTCCTTGTACTAGATCATGAAATGCCCCTGCCTATTGTTCCTCATAGTAAGCTAGCAGATATTTCCTTCGGAACCTCTCCTCGAAAAGTTCCCAAGATACGATGTCTGGGGTAAGATGCAGTTGTCTTTCCAGATTGCCCCACCAGTTCAAGGCATCGTCTCTCAACTAAAAAATCACTATCTTCGCCTTTGAGGTGGACGCATAGTCCCTTAAGGAAAAACACCTTGTCATGCCTTCCAACCATGCTTTTGCGCGACCCTCGGCAAACTCTGGAGGTCCTCCCCCTGAATACCTAGTGATGTCTTCGGGTGGAGGTCCTCCCCCTGAATCCCTTGACGCTTTTGGATTAACTATTCCATATGATGGAGGTTCCACTTTGATCCCTACTAGTTTTCACCCCTTTAAAGTCTCATTTATGGCCTCCAAAGAGCACAGTATGAGAGCTAGTTCCGGCGATGGAGGTGGCAGTGATGGCGGTGTTGGTGGTGCTTGTGACAATGCTCCTCTGCCTCAATTCCCTCGAGTCCTAACCATCTTGTATGATTTAACCTGCATCAACCAAAGTTTTCAGGGTGAGTTCAAGGACGTTTCAAATTTGCACAACTTAACTAGAAAACAGGGTTAGGCATAAATTTTTTTTTACTTGTCTGTAAACAGACGTTACTCTCTTTAGGGGAGGTGGCTAGGTTAGGGCTAAAGCATCTAAGATTGATTTCTTCACCTATGAAAACTATTGACTCCTTCGCCTGGTAGCTACGCTATCACTGTACCCCCCTCGCTAATTCCTCTAACTTACCCTCCTCGTGCGCATGAAGCCCCCTCCCGCTTATCTTGTTCTAAGTCCTTAAACTTTTAGTTTAAACTAATTAGTGTGATTTTTTTAACATAATTTAATATTAACATTAATTACTCACTTAATTAATTAATCATTCTAATTCCAATGATTAATTACTTTTAATTAATCACATTACTTTGTTTTAATTGGAAACATATATATAGTTTTATTACTAAATAGTTAAACAATTAAAATTTAACTATTTAAAATTAACAATTTAATCAATTTAAAATTTAACAATTTAAAATTTTTAACTATTTAAACAATTAAAATTTGAACTTTATAATAATTTTAAAAGAATAATTAAGTAATAAATAAATAAATAAAAATAAATAAAATAAAATAATCAAAATACAATTAAATAAAATAAAATAAAAATCAAACCGGGCACGCATGAAGCCCACGTGCCTCTCCCCCGGGCTCTCATCCACTAAAACCCTACACATACTCTCTCGAGATCTCCCTCCCCAAACCCTACACAAACATTCAACTAACACTCTGACGCCTCTCCTCTCTTCTCTCTCCCTCTCGACAGGCTCGGTTTGCTTTCTCAGTATATCAGAGTATATTTCAGTACCCTGTTTTGTGTATATTTCACAGTGAGGTGTGTTTTCGCAGACTTGTGTTGTGTGTGCATTTGGTGCGTTTGGACGCATAGAGAAATATGAAATCTTCCCATGGGCACTAGGCTCTAATCTGTTTGTTGAAGGTGTGGCTAAACCGTGTTGTGTATGTGACAGGTTCTTGACTTGGGAGAGTGGCGGGATCTCTGCGCTTGGGCGCTTGATCGCTTGGCTTTGGTCTCGTTTGGTTGCTGGGTGATTTTTTGTGGGCACATTAGTTTTGGACAAATCCTCAAGGCTTGGGATACCAACTATTTCAGAAATCGCTCACCTGGCTTAAAGAACTTAGAAAGATCGACCGCTTCAAGACTTCCAGTGCCAGGACTTCTGGTGCCATGTAGCATGATAGCTTGAATGATCGAGCGTTGGTTTCTCTACTCAATAGGTTAGGGGATGTAGCTGAGATGGTAGAGCGCTCGCTTAGCTGTGTCTGTTGACTTGTGACTTAACTCGTAGAGAGACGATCTTGGCACTTGTGCTTAGTTCTGGTGACTTACATGTTGGTTGTGTGTTGTGGTTGCAGGTCGTGTGGATGTGTTTGCTGGTGTGCTAGACGGTGTGTGTGTGACTTGGTAGTTATATAGTTTTTCCCTCTCTACAAAGGACCAAGAACCGATAGTAGATGAAACGATGGTTTAATTGAATCGGTAGCAGATGAGGAGCTGGTAAATCCAAGAGCAGATTTCATGCTTTTCTGTTCTAATTTAAAAGTATCTGAATGTTTCGTCCACTTAAAATATGAGAAATATGGTTTCTGTTGGTTATGTATATCCTAGTGAGAGGGCATTCTTGTTATTTAAATACTTCTTCCTAGCCACTATTATCACCTGTATCAAGATGTTTGAGAAGTATATCCATGGTATGGTTTACATTGAAGTTTAGATCTTAATCGACCCATGGGATCTTCATGGCTTGGTGCTTGGTCTTGGATGCTTAGCTGAGTTGTTGTTTCGCTTGTATATTTGCAATGCTTAGCTCTCGGTCGATGTCGATATGGATTGGAGATAGGGCTTTCAGCCCAACAATTTTTAATATACTTCTTGTTATGGCCATGTTGGCATGGTATTAATGCTCTTAGATATCTGTGATCCCGATAGAGTTGATTTCCAGCCTGTTCATGGTGATTAAAGTCCCCACCTTGCCCGAGAAATTGCCTGCTATGGGATATGCATCCAACACAGCCTGTGTACTCTATGCCTTCGTTAGACATATTCTACCTCATTATTTATAATTTATTTTTTCTTCTAAATGAGTTTGAGATGTAAAGTTGGAGGGTTGTTTTGATTCCTGAATAGTCTTTTGGCATCCATTACTATTGAAGGAACTGAAAATAAATTTGTTTGCAGGTGCTTGGCTGGGTTATTTTGCAGGTTTGTTTTGCTTGATGCGTAGTGCAAAGGCTCAAGACATGGAATCTTTCATGTGACTTGTGCTTAACTTTAGTGTTGGATTTGGTGTTGAGTTGTGTGTTGTGTTAGCTGCTTGGCTTGACATTTTGCTTGAATGCTTGACACTAGGGCTTGCTTATTCACTTTTCTTATTTGGAAGGTCTGGGTTCCATTCCCATCGACCACCATATCCTACGACTCTTTTTTTTTTATAAATATTATTTTTTTCTTTTTTTTTACTTACTGTATAATACTAATTTTATTTTAGAAAAGTAAGTAAATAGAAAAAAAAAATTAAGTAGGTCTGTAAATAAATTAAAAAAAACAACAATTCTTTTTTTTTTGAAAAGCTCATCTATCTTTTATGAGGTTTCTTATAGGTTTTTTTTTTTTACAGGTTCGCAGGTTCGCAGGTGTTGGTTCTAAAGAAAGAAAATTCAGTTGTAGGTAGGTCGTTAAGGCTCCAGTGCTTCAAACAAAAGCTCTGATACCATGTGTAGTGACCTCAATTAATTAAGCCTAAAGAATTTCATACAATTAAACATAGAATTTCTTTCAATGCATAAATAATTCATTAAACATCATATAAGCATATAATATTCAGCAGAAATTAAATTTATCCATAGCATGAAAATAAATTACATAATCATCACATAACTCAGCAAATTCAGAAATAAAAAATACCTATGCCCGATGCTAAAATTCTAGCTTATCTGGTTGTCCTCCCTGCTGCTCTGTCCAATCTCTACCTGATGCTCTGACCAAACCTTGCCCAAAACTGACTAACCACCCAACTAGCGAGGAGTAGCCTATCCGGCTCACTAGCTCCAGGATTCCCTGAGGATTCCTGACCCCCGAGCCGAAAAATCCTAGCAACCAGGTGCCCCCTACAACAGTACAACCAACCTCCAAAACCAAACTCCCAAAACCAGAAAATATCCCCTAATCAGGAAATACAGTCCTCCCCTCAAAATAATGCTTCCTCCCCAAATTTTCATAATCCCCTCCCGTAAGCCTCTGCCCAGTTATATGTCCCCCTCATTCATGGAATCCCTACCCTCCTTTAATGCCACCCACCTTATCCCTCCATTCATTACCTTATCCTACCATTTATTTCCTTATCCCTCCACTCAATGCTTCTTTTCCCCCCTGCATACTAAAAGTTTCATAATGATTAAATTAAAGTTATTAAGCCCTTTAATTCTTTACCTAAATCATTGAATGTGTTAAGTAATCAATTAATTAATTAATCGACATTTATTACATAATAAATAAATAAATAATGTTATTAATATTTAATCATTACTTAACTAATACACATTAAGACAGTTAATTATTTAATTAACTATTCTTAATAAATTCCAGGTAACAATTTAACTGGGGTTGTTACATTCCAGTGGCATGAATACTATTCATAGAGGCTATTGACAGATGTAAGACCATTGGAGCCTGGAACTGCAACAGAGGGAATGAGCTCGACTGTGACAGAGAAGACAAAGAGTCTTGACTATTGGAGAGGCTAAGGAATCTCAGCATAACACCCAGTGATGATGGACACATGGGTTTAACTGCTAGAGAATTTGAAGAGTTGTAATGATGATCAGGCAGAGCACTCGACATGGGGAGAGCATGCAGAAGCCTTTTGAATAGAGGATGCAGAATATGCACAGAGAGAATATAAATGTAGAACAAAGAAGAGGTTGGGTGTTGTTGAGAGTGATTCAGGTGTGTAGAAGGAGGCAGAGTGCAGCAGCTGAAATACATAGAAGAGGAATGGTGCATAGAATGGACATGGCACGTAGAGCATAAAAGGAAGAAGAACATAAAGTGTATGGAAGGGAGTGTAGGAAGACAATGATGCAGGTAGAGCAGAGCAATGTAGTAGAATAGTGACGAGACCGGTAAGCCATTGATAAATATTGTATCATTGTGATAAATTTATATATAGCAAACTTTATATTTCAGGGTGGTAGGGACATGCTAGGGAGGACTATTTTCCTTAGAGGTTCAAGTGGGTGCTTGAACATGCTTGAACAAAGGGATTTGTAGCTTCCATCTGGTTTCATCCAGAGAAACTAGGGTGGCATGGTGGTGCAAGGGAGAACTGTTGTTCTTTGTTTTACAGGTTGGTGCCTGTGTGACTGGAAGTTGGTGCTTAAACACTTAGGGAGTTGTTGCTTCCTTATAGTGGGTGCTAGAGATACCAGGGAGTTGGTGCTTCCTTCTAGTGGGTGCTAGAGAAACTAGGGAGTTGGTGCTTCCTTCTAGTGGGTGCTAGAGAAACCAGAGAGTTGGTGCTTCCTTCTAGTAGGTGCTAGAGAAAATAGAGAGATGGTGCTCTCAGCAAGTTGCAGCTTGCAAGACAGAGGTTGTAGCCTCAGAACGAGTTGGAGCTCATATGTATGATAATGTACAGAATGTAAACATTAATTATCATACCAAGAAGAAACGTTTTTTACCCTTTATGGGTTTCCTCATGAAATATCTGTCTCTGTATATTTCATGTGTCACTAATGTTGAATGTTCTATTGCTTACCTCCCTGCATTATTGTGATTGTCATTAAGTGCTCTACAAAGAGGTTAAAATAAACATAATTTTTTAAGCACAGTAACAACT
>JASDQU010102236.1:349467-365768 GCA_032191745.1 Picea mariana
TGTCCAACAATTGGTATCAAAGCATGTTACTTTTATCTAGAGGTAGATCTGTAAGCTTAAAAATGAAAGTCATGAAGGGACTTCAGCCACTAAGCCTCCTCTGTTTGATGGAACAATTGTTTCCTTCTGAAAGGTTAGAATGAGAACATACTTAATGGCCTTAGGTGTTGATGTTTGGGATGTAGTAGATGTTGATACTGAGAGGGGCGTGAATCAGTATCAAGTACAATTTAAAATCTTTTTCAACTTATACTTAAACCATTCAACTATATCCAATGAGCAATGAACAATAGTATAAGAGTTACACCAATACACCACAATACACCATGCACAATATATGAGAAATAATCAATAGTTATTGTTCAAGGGAAGTAATGACTTCCAAAGATAGCTACAACTTCCAAATGTAAAGGGAGGGATAAACCTCCAAGAGGAAGATAAAATCCTCCAATATCAAGAGAAATTTTCACTCTCCATCCTTTCCTCTTCCTTCCACCCAAGAATATATGAGAGATAATAAAACTTTACATTAAATCATCAACATCAACCAATCATCACATAGAACCTGATAATGCTTCCTGAGACTTCTTCAATTTCTGAAATTCTTCAATTCTTCAATTCTTGGAGTAATTTGATCTTATAGATAATATTACTCAATGTATTCTCTGAAACTCCTCCAATTTTCACTCCTTGAATCGTCCCCAAAAAGAGGTTATAGAAAGAATGGTAGACTTTATTCAATTTTGGTCTGTTTAGAAGACCCAACTTGTACACCATGCCCCGCGCTCAATATTTAACATCCGATTATGAAACTTTCACAAAAGAAACTACAATTTGTATTATTGCCAATGGAAGTGGTACCACTACATTTAGATTCTGTATGAAAAGGTTATGACTATTTTACCTGGAACACCTTTTTATTGACTAGCTTCAAGACTGGTCACAAACCCTATCTTCCATAGATTGTATCTCCATAATTATAATGAATCAAGAGCTGAATTTTTTACCAGAGGTACCTTGATATGTCTTCGCAATACCATAGCGATTTCACCATCTGAATCATTCTAGAAAAAAAATTATAGAAAAAATGGTAAGATGACCTGAAAATAACATACCTTAGAACACATCACCAAAAGACTTCATCCTCCCTTGAAATCCGGTCGTTTTTTACTTCTTATTCCCTATGAAATTCGACTTGTATCAAATGAATGCATAATGATGTTTATTTATACCATTTATGTCACTTCCTTTTAACATTAGGGCTGACCTGACACTTTCTTATTTTGTAGTTCTTTTCTTTAATTATCTTTAGGGCCTACATGTACAATTCACTTTGTCATCTTCAAAAATTCATTTCTCCTCAACCATGAGAATCCACATGACATGCCACATACCACCAGAAAAAAAATGATGTATACCATCCATCCATGGGTTTTGTATCTGCATGTACATTTTCCTTCATGTCCAAATACCTTCATCAATCTTGCAGTCCAAAACCCATCACTAGGGTTGACATCAATGACAACAACCAATCTTCCAACAATCTCCCCCTTTTTCATTGATGGAAACACTCATTCTCCCCCTATCATCATGATCCCAATTTCTCTCCCCCTTTGACATCAATGGAAAAGGTTAGGGCTGCTCCCCCTGAGTTTAATGGAAAAAGGTAACCTTCTTCTTTGGGGTTGCTCCCCCTGAACATGTGGCACTCAATAATACTTCATCCTTATTTTTGGTCTTTGGGACGTTTTCTTCCTTGGAATCATTTTGTGTGGCTTTTGTCTTCTCTCTCTTCTTCATGTCTAGGATGTATATGTTGTTCGGTCTTCATGTTGCAGTTGCAACCAATCTTCCCGAGTTATTTTCTTTGATTTTACATTTTCGGGAGTCAAACGTAAGAGTGTATACTTGATCACATATTTTCCTGACACTGAGGAGATTATGCTTCAGATCTTCAACCAATAGGAATTTTCCTACTTTTACATTTTCACTTCCAAGCTTTATAGTTCCCTTTCCAAGTATTTTGGTAGATGAGTCATCTCCAAATGCAACATTTCCACCTCTTTCCTTCAGGCTAACAAATTTGCCTTGATCTCCGGTCATATGATATGAGCACCCATTGTCTATGAACCATTCATCTTATTCTTTGCATTCTTTAGCAACCAATGCTATTTGACAATTTTCATTTTGTGGAATTTCTTTCCTTTTCCATGTTGTAGTTGGTATGCAGACATTTGACATATGATTATCTTCCTTCATCTCTCCACAATATTGTGCTTTGTGACCAAGATTATTGCACTTGTAACATACAATATTTTCATCCATTAATGGGTCAAATGGATTATAATTTATGTTCACAGGTCTACGAACATTTCCATAGCTACTATTTTCACCATTCATGTAGCTTGCATAGTTATTACTTTCATTGATTCTACAATTGTTTTCCTTGTGTCCAAAATTTCCACAAGTATAGCAATGTCCAAGAAAGAAATGTTGATACCTGGGCATAAGTGATCTTCTTTGTGGTGTGGTCCATCTGGGTTCACGATCTATTCTTTTGTAGTTTCCTTCATAATGATTGCTTTCATACCTGATGGGAGAGGATCTTCTTGATGTCTCATTCCTTCTGAATTCTAGTTTTCTATCTTATTGTTCAACTTGTTCTAGAGTGTTGGTTTCATCATTTTCAACTTCCTTCTCTTGTTTTGTTCTCTTCAAACTGTCATTGTATCTTAGTCCTATCTTTTCATTTGGAGATCTTTGATTTCTAAGGATCTCATCTGATTTTTCAGTGTTTTTTTCCAACTTCTTCAACCTTTTTGTTGTCAATAGTAGCTCCCCTTTTGTGTGATCCAATTCTTCTTTCAATTTCTCATAATCTTCTAATTGTTCCTTCAAGCTATTAATGGTCTTTTCAAGCTTGTAATTCTCTTCTTCACAACTACTCAATTCACCTTTTAGTATTATGTTTGTGTTTCTAAGCTTGCTATTTTCAGTTTCAACATGCTTCAACTTTTCAAGATTCTTATCTTCTTGTTCATTATCTGCATTGTCTTTGTATCCCCAAAAATCAAGGTTGGTTTCTTCATATAAATCTTCTTCACAAATGATTTCTTCTTCTTTAGAATTATTATGATTATCGTCCTGGGTTTCTTGGTTATGAAGAGGACTTATCCTCCATCATTATCTTCTTCATCACTCTCATCTGAGGAGATGTCATCATCCTTGGAGTAGAAGCTCTTTTTATTATTGAGACTTCTCTTTTTATAGTAACAATTTTCAACAATATGTCCTATTCTACCACAATTAAAGCTTTTGAGAGGAGACTTACCTTTGTATCTTCCACTTCCTTTCTTGAACCTTCTTAAGAAATTTTCTATTTCTTCATCAAGGTCATTATCCTTGTCTTTTGTCTTATTTATGGCTTTAAAGGCTGCTTCATTGTTTGTCTGGTCACTTTCTGTACCTGTTCGCATTTTATATGCCATAAGAGTCCCATGTAATTCATCCATTGTCGTTTTGGTCAAGTCCCTAGTTTCTTCAATGGTGGAGACCTTAGCATCATACTTCAAGAGAAATGATCTCAACACCTTTTGTACAACCAACGATTCATCGAGCTCTTCACCTAATCCTATGATAGCATTAACAAATTCATCAACTCTAAGAAGATAGGTTGCAATATATTCCTTTTCATTCATCTTCAAATTTTCAAATTCTGCTCTATGTCGTTGAAGCTTGACCTTCTTAACTTTTGGATCACCTTCATAGATATTCTTGATTTTGTCCCATATCTCTTTAGCAGTGTTGCATCCCATCACTTTGCTATCAATGGTTGGTTCCAATGCTGCTAGAATAACATGTCTGGATTTTGAATTACAACTCATAAGATTCTTCTCATTTGGATCGGTTGGAGCATTATTTGGGATTACATAGCCATTTACAACTGAGTACCAAATGTATACTCCCAAAGACGTTAGGTAAGTTTTCACTCTATCACTCAAGTATGCATACTTTCTTCCATCAAATTTTTGAATCCCATTTGGAATGTGCTCATGGTCATCCATCTCTTCTCAGGATTATCCTTCAAGTGGTTAAACTGTTATGAAGGCAACCTGCTCTGATACCAATTGTTGATACTGAGAGGGGGGTGAATCAGTATCAAGTACAATTTAAAACCTTTTTCAACTTATACTTAAACCATTCAACTATATCCAATGAGCAATGAACAATAGTATAAGAGTTACACCAATACACCACAATAAACCATGCACAATATATGAGAAATAATCAATAGTTATTGTTCAAGGGAAGTAATGACTTCCAAAGATAGCTACAACTTCCAAATGTAAAGGGAGGGATAAACCTCCAAGAGGAAGATACAATCCTCATATATCAAGAGAGATTTGAACTCTCCATCCTTGCCCCTTCCTTCCACCCAAGAATATATGAGAGATAATAAAACTTTACATTAAATCATCACCATCAACCAATCATCACATAGAACCTGATAATGCTTCCTGAGACTTCTTCAATTTATGCAATTCTTCAATTCTTGGAGTACTCTGATCCTGTAGATAATATTACTCAATGTATTCTCTGAAACTCCTCCAATTTTCTCTCCTTGAATCCTCCCCAAAAAGAGGTTATAGAAAGAATGGTAGACTTTATTCAATTTTGGTATGTTCAGAAGACCCAACTTGTACAGCATGCCCCGCGCTCAATATTTAACATATGATTCTGAAACTCACACATAGGAAACTACAGTCTGTAATATTTCCAATGGAAGTGGTCCCACTACATTTGGATTCTATATGAAAAATTCATGACTTTTTTACCCGGAACACATGTTTATTGACTAGCTTCAGGATTGGTCACAAACCCTATCTTCCATAGAGTGTATCTCCATAATTATAGCGAATCAAGAGATGAAATTTTTACAAGAGGTACCTTGATATGCCTTCTCAATACCATAGCGATTTCACCATCTGAATCATTCTAGAAAAAATGTTATAGAAAAAATGGTAAGATGACCTGAAAATAACATACCTTAGGACACTTCACCAAAAGACTTCATCCTCCCTTGAAATCTGACCTTCTTTTACTTTTTATTCCCTCTGAAATTCAACTTGTATCAAATGAATGTATAATGATGTTTATTTATACCATTTATGTCACTTCCTTTTAACATTAGGGACGACCTGACACTTTCTTATTTTTTAATTCTTTTCTTTAATTATCTTTGGGGCCTACATGTACAATTCACTTTGTCATCTTCAAAAATTCATTTCTCCTCAACCATGAGGATCCACATGACGTGACACATACCACCGGAAACAACATGATGTATACTATCCATCCATGGGTGTTGTATCTGCATGTGCATTTTCCTTCATGTCCAAATACCTTCATCAATATTGCTGTCCAAAACCCATGACTAGGGTTGACATCAATGACAACAACCAATCTTCCAACAGTAGAGACTGGATACATAAAGCATGTTGTGCTAGCTTCCAAGGATGATAAGTTAGAATTTAGATTTAATTCTAAGGGAATGAATTCCATCTTGAATGGACTTGCAGAAGCCAAGTTTGTAAAGGTGATGCATCTTCAAACTACCAAAGAAATGTGGGATAAACTTATTAGCTACTATGAAGGAAATGAGAAAGTAAAAGATGCCAAACTTCAAACATTTAGTTGAAGTTTGAACAACTAAAGATGAATGAAGATGAAACAGTTAGCAAGTATTTTTTTAGGGTTGAAGAACTTGTGAATGCCATGAAGGGTCTTGGTGAGAAGATTGAAGAATCAATTTTAGTTTAGAAGATTTTAAGATCTTTGCTTGATAAATTTAATCCAAAAGTCTTTGCAATAGAAGAACTAAATGATCTTAAAACTCTGTCCATTGATCAACTCCTAGGAACTTTAACTGCATATGAAATGAGAATCAACAAAGTTAAGTCCATTACTAGAGAAGCATCTTTTAAAGAAACAAGGATACTGATTCAGATTTAGATGATATTGAGGAAAAATTTGTGAGAAGGTTAAAGAAAGGATCAGAAAAATATCAAGGTAAGCTTCCCCTCAATCGTTTTAACTATGGTAAGATAGGTCACTTTGCAAATAAGTGTCCACACAAGAAGAAGGACCAAAACTCTGAAGGTGAAGAGAAGTACAAATCCAAAAGATTTGATAGAAAGAAAACTTTATGTGTAAACAATGATGACTCCTTAGAAGACACCGATAGTGACTCTTCCTGTGAAGATAAGGTAAATGACTTCATGCTTATGGACAAAAAGGATTATGATAATAAAATCATAGGAAGTGATGATAATGATGAAGAATCTATGGTTTACTTGGAAAGAGAGTTGATCAGTGCTTTGGAAGAGATTGACAGACTTAGAATTAACAAGAGAAAGAAAAAACAATTGTTGATATAGTTCAAGAAAGGCACTAAAAAACCTGATGAAGACTTTGCCCTGCTAAAAGTGGAATTGGAAGAGGCAAAGAAAATAGAGTACATTCTGAAACAACAGTTATCAGAAAAGAAGGCAAGATCTGAAGCCCTAGAAGAAGAAGTAGTGAAAAAAAGGAAAGAGTTGGAGAATTTTCAAGCCTTGCATCATCAAAATCTGTCAAGTATCAAAGTCTCAGAAGGATTAGCCATCATTCTAAATCAATAAAGGAATCCAAAGATGAAAATTTTTTTGGGTTATGAAGAAGGATCAAGTAGTGGTCAAGCAAGAAACAAAGAACCCATCAAGTTTGTCAAATTTACAACCAATGACAACAACAAACCTGCAGAAACAAAGGAAGACAATCAGTAGCCCAGGAGGAGTAAAGAAAAAGGTGCCAGGATTGAATCTGTAGAACAAAGAAATAATGCACTCCCTGCTTAAGGAAATCATCATCCTGGAAGACATTGGCCTGCTCAAAGAAGACAACCATTTTTGAGGTACCAAGGATTTTTCTATGGATATTGTTTTTTATGTTCTAACTTTGGTCACAAAGTTGTAAATTGTTCTTTGAAATTTAGATATGAGCAAGCAAGACATTCAAGGTATATATATCTACCACAACAACGAATGAGACACCCAAGTAAAAAACCTCCACAGATTGAAAATCACTTGATGGATGGGAAAAGGACACAGGTTAAGCATAACAATTGTTTTGACTCTTTAATCAACGAACCAGAATGCTACATTTGTCATAACTATGGACATAAAGCTATTGATTGTCACTTAAAGAACTATAAATCTGATTTGAATTCCTCTGCTGAAAATGTCAAGGTTTCGAAGAAGAAAGAAAGTGATAAGTGTGGATTAGTGTTGTCGGCTCAAAGACAAAAGAACCCCTTGAATATGGATAGTAGATGTTCCAAGCACATGTCTGGAGAAAAGGATAGGCTTCTGCTTATAAGAAAAATCAAAATAGGAAATGTGATCCTTGAAAATGATGAACTAGGTAAAATCAAGGATAAAGGGATGGTGAGTTTAAGTAATGGAAAAGGAGATTCTCAGGATGATCTTCCTATAGATGGGATGAAACATAATTTTCTCATTGTAAGTCAAATGTGTGACAGAGGATGTAAAGAGGTACTCGTTTCCAAAGACTGTAAGATAAAGTCTGTAAAATCTGGACAAGTGGTGGCTAAAAGCATAAGGACAAACAACAATGTTGATATTGAATCCTCCCCTGCAAGTAAAGAAGAAGATTTGGATACAATAAAAAAATGTTCAGTTAGCATTTATCCCATGGAAGAAGTAGGAGAATAATCATTTCATAAGATGGAAGTAGAAGTTTTGAAGGTTGAGAAGTCAAACACCCAAATCAAGTTCTTGAACCGTTCCATGACCCTAGTTAAGATCTTGGATATTCAGAGATCACCAATTGACAAATCTTATATTGGACTCAACAAGGTAGAAATCAGTGCTCCTAAGAAACCTGATACAGGTCCTCCATTTGTAAAAAGGAAAAGCAGATGTGAGAATTTTTGTAGTGTTTTTCTCTTGTGATGTATATGGTCATAAAAGCCTTGGGTTGTAAAAATCATGGAAGAAAAATGAATTTGCAGTAATAGAAATTGATTTGAATTAATGGGCAGATTCAAGGGTTGTTTGAAAAGTACAATATACAATTACGTAGTGTTTCAATAGGACAACAACATTTTGTTTTACAAAATGATATACATGACATCCTGTCGAGATAACAAGAGGAAAGACCTTGTCAAGGAAAGATAACCTTTTAGGAACAAAGGGGGAAAGCAGTCAGAAGTAGAGATAGAACAATGACAGGGGAAGTCATCCAGTTATGACAAGAAAAGGTTGATGAAGGAGTCCCAGCAAGAGAGGTGAGCAATTTTGAGTATTCTACAGAGGATAAAGCGGAAGTTGAAGATGAACAGGTCCAAGAATAAGAAGGAGAAGACTCTAGTTTAGATACAAATATTATGCAGGCATCAAATAAGAGAGTCCATCCTGTCAAGGGGAGTTTATGTTGGTTTAATATCTGATACCTCCTAAAAAAACTGCAAAAGCTCAGGGGGAGCATGTTTTCTTTGACATTGATGTCAAAGGGGGAGAAAAGAGTCTTGGTGCCTTTGTTGCCATCAATGCCAAAGGGGGAGAATGTTGGCATGTTTTATAGGTAGCGTATTCTTTTCATTGATGGAAAGTACAACAACAGTGATGGATTAAGTACAGGAAGAATGTGTCAGACGGGCACCGAAAGTATTTTGGGAAGACGCATTAGAGCAAGCTTGATAAGATCATAAGAGATAGTGCAGAGTATGTGTGTTTGTCATTGATGGCAAAGATCATGACCAACAATGCAGGGATAATGTCATGGAAATGGTAATTTCAACAAGTGATCATTGGATCCCATTCAGAAGCGTAAACTCTAGGAGTCAAGGAAGCAACTCACGACAGAAAGTCGTGAAATGCGAAACCACGACTTAATCTTCATTTCTAAGTTTCGGATACCAAGAGTTGGAGATGTCAAGGAAACTCACGACAAGAATGATAAAATCACAAAATGTGAAACCACTCCATTTCAGAGTTTTGGATACCGGGAGTTGGAGGAGTCAAGAATCAAGACTCTTCATCACAGGAGTCCCGAAGTTGCGAAATGAGAAACGTTGAAATCCTCAAACAGGCACATCAACAAAGACTCCATTTCAGAGTTTCGCAGACTGGGAAATCAAAGATCAAAGGAACTTTAACCTTTGAAGTAGTGAACCATGAAATCTCGAAATAGGCACATCAACAAAGACTCCATTTCAGAGTTTCACAGACCGAGAAATCAAAGATCAAAGGAACTTTAACCTTTGAAGTAGCAAACCCCGAAATCCTGAAACATCCACATCAACAAACCATGTTAGAAAACCACGTCAACTAAGGACACATGGCACAATCAGGTAATGACAAGTGTCAAGATGATTCAACATTTCAAGAACATGTAAGTCATGAATCAAAGTGACACGTGGCAGTTATTCAACACATGTTAATCCATGTGTGAGGTCAGCAGGTTTACCTCACATCAAAACTTTCTATTTCAGGGTTTAACATAGCAAGCAGAAAATCCACCATCATGAAGTCTCAAACTCCGAAATGCCAAAAGGGACTATTGTGAGTCTCGAAAACCCAAAAGGAAAATCTCTGAAATCCCATCAACCGTCCATCTCAGTGGGTTATGTGAATCGTCCGATCACTTCAGAGATTTTGTGATCATGAATTTTATAATGTTGGAGTCACGATGACTCAAAGGGAAAAATGCTGAAATCCCATTAGTTGTTCGAATAATAAAAGAAGGGATCAGATTATGAATTCTTGTGGACCGTTGATCTAGCTCCATTTTGGGGATTGCAACTTGGAGTGTCGCGACACTTATTCACAGGAATGTCGAAATGCTGAAATGTCGAAATGTGAAAACACCTTTTGGTGTAGCCCGTGGTCATCGTCAGTGGTCATGTGAGAGAGAGGAGCTAACACCAAGTTAATATCCTTTTCATCGATCGTAACATGAAGAGTTGAGACTCTTCACGACAAGAATGCCGAAATTTCGAAATCCCAAAATGCGAAATGGTGAAATCAACACTAGACCATGTGCTTGTAATCCAACGGTGTTGGATACTTGGAAATCTGATCGAAGGGCTACTATTATTCTTCAAAGTTAATTGATCAGTTACGATTTAGTTAGTAGAAATGAATCATGACTCTTGGATGGTTGGCGATTCAGTTGCTGATGCGTTTTCTTGGTAGTTTACAATGTAACTACTAGAAATGACTGATGGTTTCTGCTAGAGGACTCAAAGAGACTTGAGGGTAATCACCAGAGAAGATGAAGAGTTTCGTGGCATCTTCCAATGGCATGAAGACTGTTCATAGAGGCTATTGACAGATGTAAGACCGTTGGAGCCTGGAACTCCAACAAAGGAAATGAGCTTGACTATGACAGAGAAGATGAAGAGTCTCGACTTCTCAAAAGGCTAAGGAATCTTGGCATAACACCGAGTGATGATGGACGCATGGGTTTAACCACCAAATAAGATGAAGAGTTGTAATGATGATAATGCAGAGCACTTGACATGGGGAGAGAATGCAGAAGCATTATGAATAGAGGATGTAAAATATGCACAGAGGGAATATAAATGCAAAATAGAGAAGAGATTGGGTGTTGTTGAGAGTGATTCAGGTGTGTAGAAGGAGGCAGAGTGCAGCAAATGAAATGCACAAAAGAGGAATGGTGCATAGAAGGGACATGGCACACAGAGCATAAAAGTCAGAATAACATAAAGTGTATGGAAGGAGGTGTAGGAAGACACTGATGTAGGTAGAGCAGAGCAATGTAGTAGAACACTGATGAGACCGGTAAGCCATTGATAAATATTATATCACTGTGATAAATATATATATAGCAAAATTTATATTTCAGGGTGGTAGGGAGGTTCTAGAGAGGATTTTTGTCCTTAGAGGTTCAAGTGGGTTTTTGAACACAGGGAGTTGTAGCTTCCATCTGGTTGCACCCAGAGAAACCAGGGTGGCAAGGTGGTGCAAGGGAGAACTGTTGTTCTTTGTTTTACAGGTTGGTGCCTGTGTGACTGGAAGTTGTTTCTTCCATCCAGTTTGTGTTGGAACATTTAGGGAGTTGTTGCTTCCTTCTAGTGGGTTTTAGAGAAACCAGGGAGTTGGTGCTTCCTTCTAGTGGGTGCTAGAGAAACCAGGGAGTTGGTGCTTCCTTCTAGTAGGTTTTAGAGAAAATAAAGAGTTGGTGGTCTCAGCAAGTTGCATCTTGCAAAACAGAGGTTTTAGCCTCACAATGAGTTGGAGATCATATGTATGATAATGTATAGAATGTAAAGATTACTTATCATACCAAGAAGAAGAGGTTTTTACCCTTTATGGGTTTCCTCAGGAAATATCTATCTCTGTATATTTCATATGTGTGACTGATGTCGAATGTTCTATTGCTTACCTCCCTGCATTATTGTGATTTTCATTAAGTTCTCTGCAAAAAGTTTAAAATAAGAATAATTTTTTAAGCACGGTAACAACTGATTCACCCCCCCTTGCTCTCAGTTGTCCAACAAGAGGGTAATAGTCTTCCTCTACCAATATCTTTTTTAACATTGTGCCATCCTCATTTTGTCTTTATGTGGATGGTGGTCATAAGAAATGACATAATCAACACTTTCAACTATGCTATAAACCCTTTTCTTGGATACAAAATCTACCATTGATCATTTTTAACTAACATAACCTCATTGTTTCATATATAATAGCATACTACTCTTACTCTATAAGCATGTTATATGTATGCCCAATAATTTCTACATGCGCTAATGCACATCAATATGTGCCAAACATTCACTCTTAGCATGACTACTAGTGCATATGCATTCCAACTTTCTTATATGCATTATGTATCACTTCTTAGTATGAACTCTAGTGCATATTTGTTATAGCTTCTTGCACTATATGTGGTTTTTCTTCATTCCATATGGATTATTGTAGTCTTCCACACTCTCACTTTGTTCATCTATGCAGTATCTCTTCCTATCCAAACACCTTACAACCAAGTCTAACTTGGCCATCTTGCAATCCCAACGAAAGTATCCTATTGGTATTGCAACCCCATTATCACTTACCTCTACTTATGGAATCCTATCCCAACTTTATCTTGTTAGAACCTTCTAGCATATTGTAATGTTGCAATTTATGTCATTCTATCTTCTTTTCAAGTGATTTCCAACATAGAGATTATTTTCTTATCGTATGATCCTTATTAATATTTCCATTTTAGAATCACTACTCTTTTGATGGACTACACCCTTGGAATCCTCTATTATTATCTCTAGTTGTCCATTGGATTTGTTCAATTTTTGGAAACTCCTCTTCACTTTATTGCGTAATTCTTTGTGAAGTTCCATTTTTTCCACCCATGACTAATATTCCCTTAATGGAATGTTGCATTTCTCCATTGAAACTTTTAAAGTGAATGAATCTTCATTATTCCATCCCATAAATTCTTCACACTTGTACCTAGATTCAACTGTGCACTTTGATAACATAAGTGGTTTTCTTGCTCTAAATTACTTTAAGCATAATTTTTGACTTATAGTTAGAGACTCTTATAAGTCTTCATATACTAGTCCCTAGAGATTATTTGTCCATTCCTATGAGTCACACATTACCTCAATGGGTCCTTATTCTTTTGCAACATGATTTTGTAGTTGTTGTTACATTTCTACCTTCAAGGTTAAGGAAACTTCCCTTACCTTGCTATGTACATTAATGCCATTCTTCACCTCATGTTTTTTGTGATAATCCTTGTTTCTTTTTCTTTGCAAGTCATTCAAACTCTGTAACAACTAAGTATTAATTGGTTTTTCTCTTTCTATGCTCTTATTTAACCTTTCATGATCTGTTCTATAGTTCTTACTCTTTCCATGGTTTCTTGGCTATACATAGTAACAAACTACACTAGTCGTGATCCTTACATCTCTTTTCTTCATGATTATACCCTAAAATTATATTTTCTAATAGATCCATGGAATCTTCACTTATGATATATAATCATCTAGTTAATAATCCCTTGACATAACACTTTCTTCTTGAGTACTCCCCTATTCATCAATAATACCCTTTTCATTGCTAGGTTATTACACTTCGAAATTTGCTTCCATATAACTAGAAATGTACCTTACTAAATTATATATGCATCCTTTCCTACTCAATACTCCCATTTGGTATGCACCTCTTTCATTTGAAATTATTTTCCAAAAATAAAATTATTTTGGAAATATTTAATTTTAAACAACTGCATTGTTCGTGATCCAAATGTCATTTCTTCAACAACTTTTCGAAGCTACCAAATGCTTCCTTTAAATTTCATTATAAGTTTTGTTTTTTAATATTCTTCATCTCTCTCTTTTTTAATGTTCTTCATCTTTCTCATTTTCTTTCTGCACTATTTCACACCATCTTTATCTTCTTATCACACCATATAATTTTGTCACAACGATGTATCACATGACCAAATTTTATCCATTGTGCCAAAAAAAAATTGGCACGGTGATATATTGCATGGCCAAATTTTATCCATTACACAAAATAATTTTTTGCATGAATATATACCACATCCCATAACTTTACCTCTTGCAACATCTTTATCGTGCCTCTAAAACTGAGTTATGATGCCAGATAAATTTTCATCATGTGACTTATCACATTCCACAATTTTAATCCATGTGACATCTTTATTGCACTTAATAAATTTATTTTATGTGACGTATCACACTTAAATTTTTTTCGTTTCAGACATTGCATCACGGATTTTTATCTTTTCGATTTCTTCAAGTTTTTTTCTAAGTCCTTTTTCTATCCATCCTTCCTTATATTTATTTTATGTGATGTATCACACTTAAATTTTTTTCGTTCAAGACATTGCATCATGAATTTTTATCTTTTCAAGTTCTTTTTTTTCTAATTCCTTTTTCTATGCATCCTTTCTTATCTTTTGCACTTCCGAAAACTTTCTTTTTTGTGATGCATGGCATCGTAAATTTTTATAGTCCGATATGTTGCACCCTTTGAACTTTTCTTTGTCATGATTCTACTCCTTTATTTACTGCATCTTTTGAAACTTTCTTCTTGTGTGGTTTATTACAACAATTTTGTTTTGTTGTGATACATCACACTACAATAAAATTTTAATTTGTGTGATATGAAATCCTTCTCAAAATATTTCAAACTCTTCTTTGTCACTCCTTTCTTTACTTCATCTGTTGAAACTTTCTTCTTGTCTTGTTTATTGCAACAATTTGTTTTTGGTGTGATACATTACACTGCCATAAAATTCTGGTTTCAGTGATATGAACTCCTTCTCAAAATATTTCAAAAAACTTTTCTATGCCTTGAGTCCACTTCCTTCCAATAATATCGTGTTGCATGAAAATTATTTTCATGTGATGTACCCTATATTGCATGAACAATATTTTCATGTAATACATTGAAATTTCTCCAAAAGATCCAAGCCTTGAAGCCCTTCTCAAAAGAAGGAAAATTTCTTCTCTTGTGGCATGTCACAAATTACAAATAATTGATGCTAAACAACACACATAGACAATCTTTTGGAAACATTTCTTTTGCGACACATTGTATCACACATGTAAATTGTTCATGTGATACAAAACAATTCCTTCAAATTTTCTATTTCTCGAGTCTTCTTCTTGATGATGACCCTATGTCGCATGAAAATTATTTTTACACAACAAACACTATACTGCACAAATAATATTTTCATGTGATACATAGAAACTTTCCAAAAAAAAATTAAGTCTTGTGAGTGTACTGCACAACCAAAAATGTTGGAATCCTTCGCGGTGTATCCTACCAAAATCATTTTTGTGCGATACATTGCATCACAAAAAAATTATTTTTGTTTGATACACAAAACTCTTCATTTTTTCAAGAAGTTTTCTAATTATTTAACCCATTTCCTAGGGTAGAATATTGTATTGTACAACAAATAATTTCATGCTATATAAACTATATAGCATGAAAAATATTTTCACGTGATACACACAAAATTTTACCCTTATTTTTGACACACATTCATTTTTCCAAAATTTGAACTTGTGATTCATGTGGAACCCATGCAATCAACCTTTGATTTGATTTTGACCTCTTACCTTCCAAATAGACTCCCATGGTAGAAAACCCCATTAAAAAAACCAAAATTTGGGGACTTCGACTGCAAGATACCAGATATATAAAATATATAGAACAAAAATGAAATGCTAGAAATGGCAGAATAATAGTAAAATATCCAGCATAATCTTCACAATACATAGAAATGATATACGAAATAGCAATAGAAATAGCACTTTGATTCAATAGCAATGTTCACAGGCCTCTTCGAGGAGGCAACCTCCAGTCGAGCAACGCTCTATTACAATAATCTCCAAGCTAGGGTTTTCATACCTTCGATCCTTATTTATACTAAATATGTCTATTAAGAGAAGCATCTAGAGGAAGATCCTTCTAGAAGTGGAATCTTCTATTAGGTATTCTTACATCCGCCTTATTCTATTTTATTGAAAGGCCTTATTAATATTGACCTTTATTACATCCGAATACATTGATCTACCTATGTGCAGGTTAGGACCTTAACATGTCCGCCCCCTTAAGAACAACCTTGTCCTCAAGGCTTGAGATGTGGAAACTACTACAGAATGGTAGCTGGTTCCCAAGTGGCATCTGCTGGAGTCATATCTTTCCACTGTACTAGTACTTCCTTGATGGTTCTTTGATGCAGGTAACGCTCACGCTGGTCCAAAACTGCTTCTGGTTGTAGCCAAATGGATCCTTCTTCAACTAACTCTGGAAGGTTGGTTTGAATTTGGCACCTGGTTCCAATCACCTTCTTCAAGCAGGAAACATGAAAAACAGGATGTAGCTTCGACTGAATGGGTAGAGCTAACTGATATGAAACTTGTCCCACACACTTGAGAACTGTGTAAGGGCCATAAAATTTGGGTGCTAGCTTCTGACACTTCTCGGCCTTGAGGGAAGTTTTCTTATATGGTTGCAGTCGCAGAAACACCTGATCCCCTTCTACAAATTGACGTTCGAAATGACCTTGATCTGCTTGTTTCTTCATTCTATTCTGGGCCATGACCAAGTTCTCTTTAAGGGTACGAAGGATATCCTCTCGGACTGTAAGTGTTTGGTCAACCGCCTGGACCTTCGAGGTACCCGGTAAGTATGAGAGAACTGAAGGTGGATTTTGTCCATACACTGCTT
>JASDQU010102236.1:365818-378539 GCA_032191745.1 Picea mariana
GTAGTGTTGTACCACCATTCGACAAGGGGTAACCATTGAGCCCACTGGTATTGTTTTTCAGAGGCAAAGCACCTCATATATGTTTCCAAACACTTGTTGATGACTTCCGTTTGACCATCTGTCTAGGGATGATAAGCTGAGCTGAGATGCAATTGTGTGCCTTGTAGCTTAAACAGTTCTTGCCAAAAATTGCTTGTGAAAGTTGGGTCTCAATTAGAAACAATAGAGTTTGGCATTCCATGAAGCTTGAAGACCTGATCCATGAAAATTTGAGCCACTGTGGATGCAGTAAATGGGTGGTGAAGAGCAAAAAAATGAGCATACTTGGAAAGGCGATCCACCACCACCATTACGACTGATTTATTCCCCAATTTGGGTAAGCCTGTAATAAATTACATAGAGATATCCTTCCAAATAGCAGGGGGAATCGGAATCGGTTGGAGGGTGCCTGGAGATTTGACTGTTTCTCCCTTGTTGTGTTGACACACCTCACATTCAGCCAGAAACTTACGGATGTCCTGTTTCATACCATCCCAGAAAAAAGAACGTTTGACTCGGTCATATGTTTTGGTGAACCCTGAGTGCCCTGCTGTGGGTGTAGCATGAAGCTCAGAAAGTACCTTCGATTTGAGCTTGGATTGTTTACTTAAATACAAGCGGCCTTTGTATCGAAGCTCATCCTGGATCCAGGAGTACCCTGGGGGAGCCTGAGCCTTGTTCTACAATTGCTGGATCAGATGCAAACTTTTGGGGTCTTGAAGCCATTCTTGGTGCATGGCTTGTAGCCAATCGGGTACAATGAAGGAAAGAGAAAAAAGGGATCCTTCATCTTCATATTTCCAGGACAGTGCATCCACCACGACATTGTCTTTTCCCTTATTGTAAATGATCTCATAATCATATCCAAAGAGCTTAGTGTCCCATTATTTTTGCTCCTGGGAGGAAATGCGTTGTTCCAGAAAGTACTTGAGGCTTTGATGGTCGGTCTTAATTTGGAATCGTTGCCCCAAGAGATAAGGATGCCATAATTCAATGGCATGCAAAATCGCCATCATTTCTTTTTCATAAATGGGTTTTCCCAGATTCCTTTTAGACAGTTTCTTGCTAGTGAAGGCCAAAGGGCGACCCTCTTGCATAAGGACAGTGCCAATTCCTTTCCCTGAGGTGTCACATTCCAACACAAAGGTCTTTGTGAAGTCAGGAAGGGCTAGAACCGGAGTGGTGCACATGGCCATCTTCAAGGTTTGAAAATCTTGAGAAGCTGTTGGAGTCCAAGTGAAAGAATTCTTTTTGAGGAGAGCCATGAGAGGTGCTGCAATCTTTCCGTAGTTCTTAACGAACTTTCGATAATACCCTGTGAGGCCCAAAAATCCACGTAATCTTTTGAGAGTCTTTGGGTGCAGCTAGTCTTGCATAGCTTCAATGTTTTTCGGGTCCACCCTGACGCCATCCTTTCCCACCAGATGACCCAAGTATTCTACTTTTGAGGCACCAAAAGCACATTTGGACTATTTTAGGAAAAGTTGGTCCTGAGAGAGTAGGTGGAGAACTTGATTCACATGAGTAATATGGTCTATCCAGGTTTTTCTATAGATGAGGATATCATCAAAGAAAACTAGGACAAAATGATGGAGAAAAGGGTGGAAGACATGGTTCATGAGCTCTGGAAGGTGGAGGGGGCATTACACAACCCAAAGGGCATGAACAAAAACTCATAGTGGCCCTCATGAGTGCGAAAGGTCGTCTTGGGAATGTCAGCCTCCTTCATACATATTTGGTGATATCCCGAGTGAAGATCAAGTTTGGTAAAGAATTGGTGACGCCGACCCGCCACCCAGGGCACGTCCGCTCTCACCAGGACCTCCTCTTCTCTAGGCCCAAAGAGATTAATGCTCTTCAAATCCCGCTTTGGGACTTTCCAACACCCATAGGATGCTCTTTGTGGTCTCCCTTCATCCTATCGGGAATCCACCCGTCGGAAAATCGGCTCTCACATTGTCGTGAGTTACGGCTCTCAAGAATTCTTGACTCTTGATCTTCGATGGTACTTCTATGACCTTTATCCCCTCCAGTTAACTCTTTTCACATGTGTCTTGCTAGTCCACGGGACCACGGTCCTTCTCCAATTGGAATTTTGGACTTCGCGAACTGAGGCTAAAACTTACTACCTCAGGACCTCCGATCCTCTGATCTCCGATGCCACCTGTCCTCTGCGTTGTTGCTTGGGTCCCATGCTCTTGTAGTGATTGGGAAATCGTGTTTCGGGAATTCACGATTCCTGTTGCGCAATTTCACATGCCCTTCCAAGTGATGAACCCCGATGCACGTGTGACCTCTCCTTGCCACGTCACTGCTTCCTTCTCCGCTTTATTGGGTATCGCAAAATCACGATTTCTATTGCAGTAATTCTGTTGTATGCGAGAACCCCAAAATACCGAACCTTGACTCTCCGAGATCTTGCACCACGTGTCCCTGCTGTGATTGGTGGCTCTGATCTTCTCAGGAATTGCTAATCGCGATTTCATGCACAAGACTCTTGGCTCCGGAAGTTTCAATTCTCCGATGAGCCGAGTTCCACTGACTCCCCTACTCCTTGACACGTGTCTCACTGAGATCAACGGCTGAGATCCTTTCGGGAAATCACGGATCGCGATTCCTTCCTATGAGAGTTTTACACCTCAGTAAACTCCGAATTCACGATGAGCCAAATCCCGATGGTCCTCTGGCTCCTTCCCTGCATGCTAAGGCTTTAAACCGTGTGTAACTTTCCAAGATCTGACGGCTGACGGGATTTCGCAATATTCTTCTGTGAATCCTGATCGTCTCTTCCTCCTACTCAAGGATTTCTTTATAAGGCTGAATGTTCTCTCTCAGAACTTGTTCTCCAATGTCTGTGCTAGAAAACCTTGCTCGAAACTTCTTCGACACAAACTCCTGTGTTCTCCTTTAACGATATCACGAAGGCACTATACCTCCTGAGCTTTTCCACTCTGATTTTTTTTCAAAGGAACTTGCACGCGCTCTTCACGACAATCATTCAACAATTCCCCAAGTGTTGAATCCCTTCGATTTTGTGCGCTTACTGCAGCAACAATCTTCAATCTCCTTTTCTCAGGTTAACAACTGAGACTTCTTCTTCAGCCTGTGCACTCCTTTGCAGGGATTCAACAACTCGCTTCCACTTTTGGGTAATGAGAACAAAGTTAAACTACTGAGCCCTCATCAACGCACTCCTTGCAGATGAATTCAACTGCACACCTTGCAGGAATCTCCTAGCTCAGATAGAGAAAAAATTGTAACTCATTCTCTTCCCCCTTCAGACTTCAGTTTCGAAACATGAAATCACATGCACCGCATATACAAAGCAAATGCATAACAATACAGCAAACATTCATAAGCATGATATCAACACGCACAGAGAAACAACACAAACCATGGGCCTGAATCAAAGCTTCCTTCTATTAATTCCAAATGCCTGTACATGGGTGTTCTTCACACAATATTCTCTGCTTTTCTCTTCTCCTGAATGCTTGATTGAATAATGTTACAATGTACAAGTGAGGGTGTCTATATCCATTTTCCCTCCTTCCATCTAAAACTGTCTAATCTAGAAATAAATCCTATCTACCTGCATTTACTAGATTAAATTCCTCCTATCTACTTCAGACAAGAGCGTATGGCTCGAGTTCTGATACAACATACAAAAGCACTTTTCATAAATGGTGCATTTATACATTGGTGCTTCATCTTGAGTGAAATTTCAAAAAGTTTTCGGCTGGACTCGTCCAGCTATTCATTGTCTTCCACACTAGCTCACTTGTCTTGGGCGATGCTCCTGCATCATACTCCTCATCTTGAAAACTTTCATGGGCTCCTGTCCATGAGCTCCTATACGGTCTGTCCATGATTTTGTATCTCTGCTTCGCTTTCCCAGCTGGCATCTTCCACTGGGTGATTTTTCCACTTGACCAGATACTCATAGTATTCTTTCCTTCTGGTCTTCTTACCTACTCTCTTGTCCAGTATGTATTCCATTTGTGGCTTTTCTGCAATCGACATCTTCTTCTGCCACTGGATTTCCAGTTGTTCATCACTTCCATATCCTACTTCCTCAGCCTTATATGGATATAAGTCTGATACATTGAACGTCGGAGATATTCCAATGTCCTCCGACAACTCAATCTCATAAGCATTTCCTCCTAATTTCTTCAGGACTCTACATGGCCCAATTTTCTTCATTTTCAATTTATTATATGTTCCCCTCAGGAACCTTTCTTTCCTCAAATGTGCCAGAACCAGATCACCAACTTCAAACTGAAGTTGTCTCTTCCACTAATTTGCTCTGCACTTGTACTCCTGATTTGAGTCTATCAATCGCTGCTTCACCCTACTGTGAAGTTCTTCCATCACCTTTGCGAATTCTTTAGCGCTTGCGCTCTTAGTCATTATTTGCTCTGAATCCCTCAGCTCAGATACTCCTCTTGGCTGCCTGCCATATACAATCTCAAATGGACTTTTGCCTGTGCTCCTGTTCACTGAGTCGTTATATGCAAACTCTGCCTGTGGCAACACATTGTCCCAGCTGTTGTGGTGCTCTGTCACTAGGCTTCTTAATAAATCTCCTAGACTCCTATTTACCACCTCTGTTTGCCCATCTGTCTGAGGATGGTAAGCTGAACTAAATGCCAAGTTAGTTCCTAGTTTCTTCCATAAGGTCCTCCAGAAATGAATTTGGTGTCCCTGTCCGAAACTATACTTTTCGGCAATCCATGAAGTTGAATGACCTCTTTGAAGAACAGATAGGCGATGTGTGTCGCATCGCTAGTCTTCTGGCATGGAATAAAATTTTCCATCTTTGAAAACATGTCCACCACCACAAAGATGGAATCAACCCCTCTCTGCATCCTCGACAAACCCAATACAAAATCCATGATTATCACCTCCCATGGTCTCTCTGGTATGGGCAATGGATGATAAAGACCTGCATTCTGTTTCCTCCCTTTTGAATGCTGGCAAATCCTGCATCTGTCAACAAATCGCTTGACCTCGGCTCACATCCCTGGCCAAAAATATGATTTGCTCAACTTCGCGAATGTTTTTTCATGGCCAAAATGTCCTACCAATCCACCACTGTGCTTTTCTTTCACCAAGTTCTCCCTCATGGAGCAATTCAGAATACACAATTGATTGCCTCTGAACAACAATCCATCCCGGATCATATAATCTATCCAAGGACTCCTATCTCTGAGAACTGGATTCTCAGCTACTTCATACGCCTCTCCAAAATCTGCATCTCATGCATACATGTCCCTTAGGTTTTCAAAACCCAATGTTTTGACTCGAAACTCCTGCAGCAACAAACACTTCCTGCTTAAAGCATCAACCACTTTGTTAGCAGTACCTGAAATGTGTTTAATTACAAATGTAAAATTCTGCATATACTCTACCCATTTTGCATGTTTCTGATTCAACTTCTCCTGTTGACTCACAAACTACAATGCATGATTATCACTGTACAATACAAATTCCTTTGGGATCAAGTAATGCCTCCACTTCTTCAATTCCTGTATGATAACATAAAATTATTTATCATACATGGAGTATTTCATATTTGCTTCATCCAACTTCTCACTGAAATATGCAACCGTTCTGTCTTCCTGACTCAGGACCGCTCCTATGGCATATCCGCTTGCATCACATTTCACCTGAAATGTCTTCTTGAAATCTGAAAACACCAACACTAGTCGTTCCGTGATCTTCTACTTCAACAGATTGAAGCTCTTCTCATCCTCTACTGTCTAATGAAAACACTTATGTCGCTTATTTACTGTGTCCATCATTGCTACGCTAATTCCACTGAAATTCCTGATGAACTTTCAGTAGAAACTAGCCAAACCATGGAAACTCCTCACCTTGAAAACATTTATGGGTGATGGCCAATTCTTAATCACTTCCACCTTACTTGGATCTATTTTCAATTCATTTGCCGAAACAACAAAACCCAAGTAAATGAGTTATGTCTTCATAAATGAGGACTTCTTCATATTAATCAACAACTTCTCCTACTGTAGCTTCCTCATCACAATGGCCAAATGTTTCAAATGTTCAGCCTTTGTTTTACTGAAGATCAATATATCATCCAGGTATACGATGACAAATTTCCCAATGAACTCCTTCAGCACTTCATTCATCAGCCTCATGAATGTACTCAGCGCATTCGTCAAGCCAAACGGCATGACCAGCCATTCGTACCCTTCGTTTGTCTTGAATGTTGTTTTCCATTCATCACCTTCCCTCATGTGAATCTGGTGATATCCACTCTTCAGATCAATCTTTGAAAAATAATTTTCCCCACTCAAGAAATCCATCAGATCATCCATTCTCGATAGTGGAAACCTGTACTTGATGGTAATTTTGTTGATCGCTCTTGAATCGGTGCACATTCTCCAACCTCCATATTTCTTCGGACTAAGCACTGTTGGAACGACACACGGACTCAGGCTTTCTCTGACCAATCCTTTGTCCAACAAATCCTGGACCTGGTTCTTGACCTCCTCATTTTCTTGTGGCGTCAATCTGTACGCAGCTTTGTTCAATAAACTGGCTTCTGGTATGAGGTCTATGTGGTGACTCACACTCCTCATCGGTGGCAACGAACGAGGTAATTCATCCATGATGATGTCAGTGAACTCTTCCAGCAATTCCTGAATCTCATCTGGTAAGTTATCCACTCTTGTTCTAGTCAGAACTATCCTCAGCTTTCTGACCACAAAGAATTGTGGATCTTCCTTCTTCTGCATCTCTGTAAGAAGCTCCTTCCCACTCATGAGAAGTATAGTGTTTCTTACTTCCGGTTTCAGTTCCTTATCCTTTATCGGAAGCAACCTGTGTGTCCTCCCATCCTTCTCTAAAGTGTATGTGTTCATCCTCCCATTATGAACCACATTTCGGTCATAATTCCATGGTCTACCCAGCAATAAATGACATACATCCATGGGAATGACATCACAGAGTATTTTATCATTATATCCTCCTATCTTGATGTCAACTAAGCACTGTTTAGTGACATTTACCTGATGTCCCTTCTGTAGCCATGAGACTTTGTATGGACTCGGGTGATCAGTTGTCTCCAATTCCAACTTTTCTACCATCTCAGTTGAAACAAGATTATCTGTGCTTCAGCTATCCATGATAACCTTGCATTTCCTATCCTTGGTTTTGCAAGCTGCCCTGAATAGTCTAGTCCTTTGAGCTGAACTTTCCTGCACCTCTTTCTCAGGTGTCAAAAGGACTTTTCGCATCAGAAGTGAGCTTTCGTCTTCTGCATCTTCTGCTTTAGCATCTCGCCTCTGTGCCTTGGTGATGTGAGCTTCTCCACCGTCTTTCTTTTTCTCTGGACACTCGAATGACTTGTGCCCATTCTTTCCACATGTGAAGCATGTGATTACTCCACCTCTGCCTCTTCCCCTACCTCTGGTACGAGGAAAAGTGTTTGCGTCAGCATAATCTCCTCGTTTCTCATTATGTTGTCCCCTCTGCTCAACATGTGGTTGTCCTTGCTGTGAGGTTCCACCTCTCTCAACCTTACCCTGAGGTTTCTTCCATTCCTTCCTGGGCTTCTGGTATTTCTCTTGGGTAACCACTTTGCCTCTAGGCTGACTTCTGCCTCGCCCTCACTGACTTTTCTTACGGATCAGCTTTTCCTCGGCTTTCAGAGCCATCTAATAAGCATCCTCCACCATTCTGATGGTTTTCATGCTTAATTCATCCTAAATGTCATGTCTCAGACCATTCAGATATCTGGCCACCTTCTCATCATCGCTCTCCCGATGACCTGCTCTAATGTTCAATCGATAGAATTCCTCAATGTATTCTTTTACTGTCATTAGTTTCTGTCTCAGGTTCTGCATCCTCCTGAACAGTGTGATTTGATAATCCCTTGGTATGAACTTTTCCTTCATCTTTGCAATCATTCGATCCCAACTTTTGATCTTTTTCTTGCCTTTGGAACGTCTATCTTCTTGAAGCTTGTCCCACCATAATGCTGCATGTCCCTTCAATCTTGTGAAAGCATGCCTAACCTTCTTATCTTCTTCGATGTCTTCATAATCTAAGTAGGTATTAAGAGCTCTAATCCAATCCAGAAGCTCTTCTACATCCAGACTCCCTTCATAAGATGGAATGTCCATCTTTGTCTTTGAGCTCATCCGAGCGATAGCTTTAATTAGTCACTCATTGGCTGCATCTTCGGCTGCAACTTCTCCTTGTTGTTCAGCTTCAGCTTCGCCTTCAGAGTCGCTCAGATCTCCAGCATTTGTTGTGCGTCTCTGCACTGCTTCCATATCTTCTAGTCTTGCTCGAAGATCTCTCATTTGCCTTTCCAGTTCTGGATTTCCTACCGGCCTGCCTCTTCTTTTCACCTCCCTGTCTTCTGGGTCAGGTGACTGTCTTTCTCTTCTGGGTGGCATGGTGAAATTCTATCTTATTCTCTGCTACAGAAAACAAAGAGTCAATCCCGCTCTGATACCACACTGTTGTGTATCAGAGTGCTCCTTCTCTTCTTCACTCCTTGGCTTGAAATATACAAGCAATAATTCAAGCTTTGATACCACTCTGATGTCGACCCGCCACCCAGGGCACGTCCGCTCTCACTAGGACCTCCTCTTCTCTAGGCCCGAAGAGTTGAATGCTCTTCAAATCCCACTTTGGGACTTTCCAACACCCACATGATGCTCTTTGTGGTCTCCCTTCGTCCTATTGGGAATCCACCCGTCGGAAAATTGGCTCTCACATTGTCATGAGTTACGGGTCTCAGGAATTCCCGACTCCTAATCTCCGATGGTACTTCTGTGACCTTTAGCCCCTCCGTCTAACTCTTTTCACATGTGTCCTGCTAGTCCACGGGACCACGGTCCTTCTCCAATCGGAATTTTGGACTTCATGAAATGAGGGTAAAACTTACAACCTCGGGATCTCCAATCCTCCGATCTCCAATGCCACCTGTCCTCTGCACTGTCACCTGGGTCCCACACTCCTGTAGTGATTGGGAAATCACGTTTCGGGAATTCGCGATTCCTGTTGCGCAATTTCACAGGCCCTTCCAAGTGCCGAACCCTGATGCACGTGTGACCTCTCCTTGGCACGTCACCGCTTCCTTCTTCACTTTATCAAGTATCGTGAAATCACGATTTCTATTGCAGTAATTCCATTGTATGCGAGAACCCCGAAATACCGAACCCCGACTCTCCGGGATCTTGCACCACATGTCCCTACTGTGATTGGTGGCTCTGATCTTCTCGGGAAATCGCTAATTGTGATTTCATGCACAAGACTCTTGGCTCCAGAAGTTCTGATTCTCTGATGAGCCAAGTTCCACTGACTCCCCTACTCCTTGACACGTGTCTCACCGAGATCAACGACTGAGATCCTTTCGGGAAATCACGGATCACGATTCCTTCCTGTGAGAGTTTTACGCCTCAGTAAACTCTGAATCCACGATGAGCCAAATCCTGATGGTCCTCTGGCTCCTTCCCTGCATGCTAAGGATTTAAACCATGTGCAACTTTCCAAGATCTGATGGTTGACGAGATTTCACAATCTTCCTCCGCGAATCTTGATCGTCGCTTCCTCCTACTCGAGGATTTCTTGAGAGGGCTGAATCTTCTCTCTCAGAACTTGTTCTCCAACATCTGCGCTAGAAAACCTTGCTCGGAACTTCTTCGACACAAACTCCTGTGTTCTCCTTTAATGATATCACGAAGGCACTATACCTCTTGAGCTTTTCCACTCTAATTTTTTTTTAGAGGAACTTGCACGCGCTCCTTGAGGCAATCATTCAACAATTCCCCAAGTGTTGAATCCATTCAATTTTGCATGCTTACTGCAGCAGCAGTCTTCAATATCCTTTGCTCAGGTTAACAACTGAGACTTCTTCTTCAGCCTACGCACTCCTTTGCACGACTTCAACAACTCGCTTCCAATTTTGGGTAATGAGAACAAAGTTAAACTATTGAGCCCTCATCAACGCACTCCTTGCAGATGAATTCAACTGCACACCTTGTAGGAATCTCCTGGCTCAGATAGAGAAACAATTGTAACTCATTCTCTTCCCCCTTCAGACTTCAGTTTCGAAACATGAAATCACATGCACCGCATATACAAATCAAATGCATAACAAGACAGCAAACATTCATAAGCATGATATCAACACACACAGAGAAACAACACAAACCATGGGCCTGAATCAAATCTTCCTTCTATTAATTCCAAATGCGTGTACATGGGTGTTCTTCACACAATATTCTCTTCTTTTCTTTTCTCCTGAATGCTTGATTGAATAATGTTACAATGTACAAGTGAGGGTGTCTATATCCGTTTTCCCTCCTTCCATCTAAAACTGTCTAATCTAGAAATAAATCCTATCTACCTGGATTTACTAGATTAAATGCCTCCTATCTACTTCAGACAAGAGCGTATGGCTCGAGGTCTAATACAACATACAAAAGCGCTTTTCATAAATGGTCCATTTATACATTGGTGCTTCATCTTGAGTGAAATTTCAAAAAAAATTCGGCTGGACTCGTCCAGCTGTTCGTTGTCTTCCACACTGGCTCACTTGTCTTGGGCGATGCTCCTGCATCAATTGGGCACCACTCAATTCATCTAGGAGGTCATCAATGACAGGAATGAGAAATTTGTCTTTGATGGTCAGTTTGTTGAGAGCACATAAGTCAGGACACATTCTCCAAGAACCTTCTTTCTTCAGTACCATGACGACTGGACATGAGTAAGGGCTCGTACTAGGATGGATGACATCGACAATCAGGAGTTCCTAGACCATTTTTTCAATTTCATTTTTTTGTGCAAAGGGGTGGCGATATGGATGAATATTGGGGGGAAGGCTTCCTGGGAAAAAGGGAATGGAATGATCATGAACACCTCAGAAAGGGGGGAGTCCTTGGGGAGTGGAAAATACCGTTTGATGTTTAGAAAGGAGGGCTTGGAGGTCTTGGGGTACGGGGGGTGTCTTTGTGGCTTGTATGGCATGGAGTTGAGCAATGACACCAGAATGACCTTTTTTGAGTAGTTTTTCCATGCGATGAGAATTAATGATCTTAGGTGAACCAACAGTGATTCCTTGGAATTTATATTTGTGGCCTCCTTGGTCGAATTGCATGGTTAAGTTCTGAAAATCCATGAGAATGGGACCCAAAGTTCATAGCCAGTCTGCACCCAACACAATATTGCAACCACCCATCTCAATAGAAAACATATGGGATTTTAGTTGGTAGTCACCTATTTGGAGACACACATTTTCATAGCGCCCACCACATTTCATAGAACCACCATTGGCAATCATGATTTGGAAATTGTTGACAGCATGGATGTAGCAATGGGTTTCTTGGGCAATGCGATGATGAATAAANCAGAATGATGACCTTTCGATGCTTGATGTAACCAATTAACTTGAGGGTTTGGGGGGCCGAGAAGCCAGTGAGAGCATTGAGGGAAATGATTGGTTCCACTTCAGGAGGGTCAGAGGGAGGGTTTATGTCAGTGACTTCTGGTGACTCCGACACAAAGGGAGTGTCATCATCCTCTTCCGGAACATCCTCAGAGATGGCCATAAAAATATTTTGTTCCCTACATTTGTGTCCTAGGAAATATTTGTCATCACAATTATAACAACGGACTTTGAGTTGTCCTTCGGCCATTTCAGCCCTGGTCAATTTTTGGATCTTTAATGGGGTAGAGGGAGTAGTGGGGTTTACTGGTTTAGGGCGAGGGATAAAGGAAGGCTTACAGTTTTGAGAGGAAACAATTTGTTGTGCTTCTTTAGTTTTTTTAGTCACCTCCACCCAAGTTGTAGGTCGAGCCATGACGACATGGGCCCGAATTTCCTCCTTGAGGCCACTGATAAAACACTCTCGAAAGAAAGCATCAATCATGCCTTCTGTTCGGAAATCCAGTCGCTCAAATGCAGCTATGAAGTCTTCGACTATGCCTGATTGCTTCAATTTTGTCAAACGGCTCAAATGGTTGGTGTCAATGTCAAAGCATTCATAAAGCTCCACCACAAATTGGGTCCAAGCAATATACCCTTGACAGGAAGTTTTTCTCCATTGCCACCATTGCCATCATTCTTGATCTAGATGGAGAACACCATACTAGAGTTTGGCCAAGTCATCTATAATGTTGTAGAGAGAGAAATAGTGTTCCATTTGGGTGACCCAACCAGTGGGGTCCGAGCCATCAAATTTGGTTACATCCACTCGTGGAAGGCGTATGTCCCATTGAAAGTGATGGGGTTGAAAGGAATAGGAAGAAGTTTCACCTTCAGTCTTTTTATGTGCATCAGGAAAAGAGTCATCGGTAGGGATCTTTAGTTTGGTGCAGAGTGATGCAAAGACAAATTCAAGCTGGGTGGTTAGTTCATGTTTGACTTCCGCCATGGCGGACTACACGACTGCATTTACAGAAGCATTCACGGATGAATCACGGGAGGAAATAGTAGCACTGAGTTGTTACACTTCTTGTTGGGTCTCGAGGAAACCATATTGCAAGGTGTTCAAGCGAGACTCTAGTTTTTGGCTACAGGTATGGGCCATGCGGATGGGTGAAATGAAAAGGGAGTGGGCGGGGTCAGAAATTTTTGCAGAAAAATGATATGGAGGAATGTGATAAGGGAGAAGAGATGAATCTAATGGAATAGGTCTCAAAT
>JASDQU010102236.1:427937-452953 GCA_032191745.1 Picea mariana
GTGGTGGATTTTGATGAAGAAAAATGTGTATATATGAATATTCATTATTATGTAACTAAACCACAGTTGATTAAAATAAAATTTTTGAACCAAATAATTGTAATTTAAGAATTTCTCAAACAATTGATTGGTTGTTGTCTTTTATAAAAGACTAGTCTTGCTGACTGGATTGGATTCATACATAAAATAGTAAAGGATGACAGTTTGATTATTAGTACATGTACAAGAATTATATGTACTAGCTACACATACATTTCTTGTACATATACACTAGTATGTATGAGTTTTCTTAATTTACTTACTAATAATGTCGGTTACTTGTTATGAATGTGTGAACCATGTTCTTGTTCTTTGTACCATAAGATACCTTAACTTCGGGACGAAGTTTCCTGAAGGGTGGGTGTATGTAACGACTCTTGATTATTAAGTATAATTAATTTAATAATGTAATCCTAAAAGATTAGCTAAACTACATTTATGTCTTAAAATAACATTTCTAATTGATTATTATTAATGAGTTAGTCATGATGGTTAATGATTCATTTAAATATTAATTAATTAATTAATTAATTAAGTATTAAATAAAAAGTGGAGAATAAAATATAACATTAAATTAAGTTGCGTATACAAGAAGGGATCATATAAGAATCCCAAGAAGAGATAAGATATTTAATGAATGGATAAGATATTTAATGAATGGATAAGATAATTAATAATGGGATAAGGTGTTAGGTAGGGGAGTAAATGAAGGGAAGGCGGTAAAGGAGGAATAAGGGGGATTCTATGGAAAGTTGGCGAGGAGTTTGGGGGGGGAGCTCTGAGTATTGAAGAGAGCCGAGAGGGGTTGTGAGATTGGTGTGCTTAGATTGAGCCACGGGATTTACTGGTTGTGACATATTGATCAGGCAGGCACCGAGTTGCTAGAGGTTTTGGGCTCGGAGGGCCAGGATATCCGTAGATATCCTGGAGCTAGGTCGTTTTCCTAGTTGGCAGGGTGGACAATAGTTTTGGGCAATTATTTTTCTGTGTTGGCAACAGGACTGGACTGTGTAGCAGGTAGCAGGAGAGTAGCAGCAAGGCAGCTGGCAACGGAAATTAGCATCAGAGTTAAGGTATTTAATTCGAGTTTATGCATTGTTTAATTAGATTTATTACTCATTGATAAATTTTACTTGCGTAAGTGTTGAGAAAATTTGGACTAATTCTTCCTTTATAAACCTGTAGAAATTGCTGTACATTTTGTAGGATTTAGTAGAATTTTTAGATGTTAATTTAAAACCAATCATTACATTCCCCTAGAACCCCTGCCCCTACTAGTTGCTCCCTGAGATGGTCATGGACCTGCCTACGTCATTGGTGATGAACGAGATGATGCACTCGCTGCCATTGAAATCTCTGCGGCTACTGTCCTTGGTGCAACTCTATTACCATATGGAGGTGGCCTTGAGCCCCCTGCCCTGGGAAATGTCTTAGGGGCCTTCCGCACAAATCTAGGATGATGCGAAAAGGTCGGTCTTGTACCTCTAGTTAAGTTCATGTATTCCTTCGCATAACGTGCATTTTCCACAGCTTCTGCTACTAAATATGGTTTCCATATCCGCACCATAGCCCTTATCTTATGGTTTATCCCATAGACAAAGCGTTCTGCCTGTCGTTGTTCATTATCCATGTCCGGGGTAAGATGCAGTTGCCTTTCTAGGTTGCCCCACCAGTTCAAGGCACTGTCTCTCAACTAAAAAATCATTATCTTCACCTTTGAGGTGGACGCATAGTCCATTAAGGTAAAACACCTTATCATGCCTTCCAGCCATGCTTCCGCGCGTTCACTGGCGCAACCCCCAGCAAACTCTGGAAGTTTGATCGTCTACAATTCTCTAGTGATGTCTTCGGGTGGAAGTCCTCCCCCTGAATTCCTTGATGCTTCTGAATTACCCATCCCAGATGGTGGGGGCTCCACTTTGATCCCTATTGGTTGACGCCCCTTTAAAGTCTCATTTATGGCCTCCAAAGAGCGCAGTATGAGAGCTAGTTCAGGCGATGGTTGTGGCGGCACTGGTGGTCCCTGCGATGATGCCCCTCTACCTTGATTTCCTTGAGTCCTAACCATCCTGTATGATTTAACCTACATCAATCAAAGTTGTCAGGGTGAGTTCAAGGCTATTTCACATTTGTGCAACTTAAACTAGAAAACAGGGTTAGGAGTAAGTTTTTTTTACTTGTCTGTAAACAGACGTTACTCTCTTTAGGGGAGGTGGCTAGGTTAGGGTTAAGCATCTAATATTGATTTATTCACCTAAGAAAACTATTGACCCTCTCCCTGTTAGTTACGCTAACACTGTACCATACTCGCCACAGTGCATCAGATCCCTTATATTGTGCTTTCTTTTATACCCCTATTCTACCTCGACTATTTCCCATAACCTACATCAAACTCCCTCTACTCTACAAGGAATTTTAACCTGTAAATTATAAAGTTACACTATTACATTCATTAATCAAGGGGATATATATATGATTAATAATAATAGGTTTCAAATCCATTATTAACATTAAAATTTTATAATGTTAATACGTTGTTCACAATATGCTCACTTGCGGGCTTGGTGCTTGGCTCTAGCTGGGGGAATGGAATGGAAGGGCTTGACACTTGGCTCAATGAGTTGTGTGCATGGTCTCGTGAGCTTGGCGGTTGGATAATCGGAAATTATACTTCCTGACGGTACTTCATTACTATTGATCATTGACTTATTTATATATATAAATTTATTTTGTAAAGACTCATCTGTGGCGCATTGGTGTTTGGTTGTTTTCCAAGGCTTGGACTATGGTGAGTGGTTGTGGGTTCAAAACCCATGGACTCCAAACTTATATTTTTTTTTAACTTTATTATTATTATATAATTATTAAAAAAAAAATTATAATTAACCCCCTTTTTTTTTATTAAAATGTTTTTAAAATTTATCTAAATTTAATTTAAAATTTAATTCAAACTACTTATTTAAAATATAATACTTTAGAATTTAACACTAAAAATTAAAAATTAAAAAAACAATAATAAAATAAAAATAAAAAATATATATATAATAAAATATGGGCAGTGGGTCCTCACATGAGGCCCACATGCCCTCCCAGGCTCTTATTCCCCCCTAAAACCCTAATCTTCCCTTCCCCTAGTCATTTCTCCATCTTGCAGACCGCCTTTGCCTCTACCTCTGGAGCTGGAGGCCGAGGGTTTTTTTTTTGGTTTTTTTTTCTCTGTTTTGAAAGGCGCCATGGCTGGAGGTCTTTGAGCATGAGCATGCTAGCCAAGTCTCTGATACCACATTTTTATTTTCATAATCTTAGATTATCTCTTGGATTTGTGTGGCTGGCTGTTTCACCGTTGTGTTGCAGGTTCTTGGCTTGGTTTGGACGTCGACCTAGCTACCGGTCACGGGTTCAAAACCCATGAGCCCCCGCCCCCACTCATTCTTTTTGTTTGAATCTATGCCTGTGTGTAATATACTGTGCTTGGCGTAATACGCTATACTTGGACACGTAGTGCCAGAGAACCTTCTTTCATGGTTGACCTAGCCTGGCCTGGGTGATGGTTTTAGCGCGTAGTGGAATAACAAACCTCCCTCGTGAGCTCCTGCATGTGAATTGTGTTTGTGCATGCTGCCTTGTGCTATGGACTTTGATATGGTGTAGCTCTCGGGTGCTTGGTTTGTGTACTTGAAGATTGGGTTTCTGGCACAATAATTTTATTTTTTTTGCTTTACTGTATAGCGTGGGGTTCTTGCCTTTGGTCATGGCGCTCAGTCTTGGACGTTCATTTGCTAGCGCTTGTATGTTGGGTTTGTGTATTGTGTTGACTTATATAATATTACTTCATTAGACTACTTGTGTTTGGTATGGTGCGGTGGTTGATGCGTATGTGAAATGAAACACCCATTGTGGGCTCTTCCTCCATGCGACTTGATGCATGGCACTTGGTGTGTGGCTTGTGATGGGTTTGGCACTTGTGCATCTTCTTGGTTCTTGCGGGATCCTCCCCATGGCTTGGAAAATGGTCCGTGGGCTTGCACCTGTGGTTTTTGGTTTATTAATAATTTTTTTCTATGTGTGTAGCACGCAACTCCTCTGTCATGGCTTTGTGCTTGCGCTGGTGCGTAGTGGAAGAGATGCTTTCTTATGGGTTCCTCCTCCATGTGACTTGTTCTAATGCTTGGTGCTATGGCGCTCTATCTCGATTGATCGGTGTGATGTGCACAAACTATGGAATCATGGGCTTTCTCCTTAGCACTTGGTTAAAATGTTGCCTTTGTGTACAATCTCTCGGTCTCCACTAACTGGTGTTGTGTCGTGACAAAGATGGAGAAATATTAGAAGGGATTTTCGGGAGGGACTTGTTGGTGGATATCTAGCGATACCTAAAGTAAACATTGATTGGACTTGGATCCTAGACAAGGTCAGGGACTCTGTCTTGCTTCTCCTCTTCATATATTTCTAGGATGTGTCTGTCGTAAGACAGAGAGCAGATGAGAAATGTCCTTGGATAGCCCTAGTCTGGGTCGTTGAATGCAAAAGCGTTGGGAGCTGCAAAGGGCGCAAAGCTTAAGAGAGAGAATGCACAAAGAAAAGATGTTGGAAATGGGATGAAGAACGTGGTTGTTTTTTGTTCTAGTAGTCGTAACAAGCTCTTCATTGAGTCGTAGAAAGATTTTCATTGATTTGGTTAACAAATGTTGTAGCATTCAGGCCTACTTATTGTGATTTGGATGACAATTATTCAATGAAGGTTAAATCACTGGATATCGATCCCAATCTGGTTGTGAGCAACTCTACGGCCACATTTAATATTTCTTCCACTTCTGGTAAGCCCTCAAGGTTTGCTCATAACTCATAACTTGACAATTGTATAAAATGCAAAGGCTAGGGTTTAAGGTTTATTGCCCATCAAACTGAAAGCACTCAATTTTGAGCTGTTTCTACTGTTGTTATTTTATTATATTGTTGTTTTATTATAGGAAACACAATAAGCAACTCGACCCAACAACGGGTCCATGAGGGCAAAATATATAGAACTGATCATTGAATATTGAAAGAGGTAGAAAATGGCCCCAAATAGAAATATGAGAAAGGATAGTAAGCGTCTTGATTCCATTGTAGGGATGATGGCCTATCGAGATGTTTGTAGTATAGTTGGTTTTGTTTTGCATAGTCATTAGGGCATTGTCCTCAAAATGATTTAGATAGATTTTAATTTTTTTTCTTTTTTTCTTTTACGTCTGGTTATTTGGCTATATATTCTTTCATTTTTAAGTTTTTCTGAACCTAATATTCTTTATTCTTTGTCCTTATTACTTCTTACAGGAGGTCAGGACTTTCATAGGTGCGTAGGTGACTTGAATAAGTGAACAGAGACTTGACATTATCAGGGATTCACACTTCTCATTCTTTTATCTTTAGGGTTTTCTTAAGGTTTCAAGGTTACTTGTCTCTTAGGGTTCTTCAAGGTTAAATGACTTGTATATTGGGGAATTTTCTTCCCTACTAGGGAACTTAGTTCCATTCTAATTACAGGCCATTGTCATTTTAAGCCATTTTTATTGTAACAGAAAAGAGAAGAATTTACCTATACAGGGAATTATATTTCTAAGTTTTTATCCCAGCTTAAGAGACTCTTTCTAGTTCATTAAATTTGATGATATATGCCTTTTTTTTTTTTAATTTTACATTTTAGTTCTCGGTAGGCCTTTAAGGCTCCATATTGTGAACTACTAGCTCTGATACCATGTGTAAGGTCTCTGTCCCCACAGAGCCTTATAAAACACAAGCTAAAATAATGAATAAAAACAAATTATATCCTGTACAATTTAATCATAACGTATAATCATTTATTATTCAACATAAATTAGATTTATTAACAACATGAAAACAAAATTTCGTAACAACCACATAACAACACATATTCATGAAAATAATTAAATAAACATACCTTCGTTTGATGCTAAATCCCCGATCTCTGGTTGTCCTCTCTGTTGTTCTACAAAAAATTATGGCTAAAACCGAATCTTCCTCCCTGCCAGCTAGGAACAAAGCCTATCTGGCTCCCTAGCTCCAGGAATTCCATGAGGATTCCTGGCCCCTGAGCCCAAAACTCCCAGCAACCTGGTGCACCCCTATAACAGTCCACCCAAACTCCCAAACCAGAACAATATCACAGACAACAAAATACAGTCCTTCTCTCCCAATAATCCTTCCTCTCCCAAAATTTCATAATAATCCTCTCCCGAAGGCTTCTGCCCCCCTCATATCCTTCCCCATTCACCGCCTCCTCCTTCATGTAATGCCACCCACCTTATCCCTCCATTCAATACCCTATCCCTTGTCATACGTAAAGTTTTATAATAAATAAATTAAAGTTATTAATCCTTTAATTATTTACCCAAACATTAAATGTGTTAATTAATCAATTAATAATTAATTAATATTATTAATAAATAATTGTTATTTAACTAATACACACTAGGACAGTTAATTATTTAATTAACTATACTTGATAAACCCTATGAAACTATTTAACTAGGGTTGTTACAATGAGCAACTGTGCATCCATCAACTGAATATTGATATGTGAATCAAAAGTTTAGCATAGAAGATCTCCATTCACCCTTTTGTAGTCCCCTTTGGGTGATGGATTTTTTGGCCCTTCATTATTATTCTTTGTCTGTAGACTGACTGTAACTATACATAGTTGTGAAAAAAGCATGATTAAGAGACATCATTCCTCCTGGATATTTTGGCTTAGCCTTTCCACATTGGAAGGTGGTGGCATAGAGGCACTTAGCCTTTCCACATTGGAAGGTGTTGGCATAGAGGAAAGAGATATTGTCAATTGTAATAAATGCTTTAGGGCATTTATGTGTTTTTCATTTGAAATTTGAACTATAGAACACTGGATTTGTTCTCATTCGAGAGTTGGACATGGACGAAGATTTTGCATAATCTAAATCCACGGATTTGTTTATGCTATAAAAGAATTCTTGGTTATTTACTATCGATTATAATTAATTTTTATACATTTCATATTGAATTTCTCTTATACTTGTATCTACCTTATTTGTGGAAACTATGACCAAATATATTAAAGTTCTTTAGCTTATAATATTTTATTATCTCCTTTTAAACATGCATGTTCAATTTCAAAAGTTGTTCTCAGTTGGGCCGAGCCTCATCTCATTTAGAGATACACTCATGGGTTTACATGGGAATTCTTGTTTAAACTCTAGATTGGTTCTTTGTGTGGACACGGAAATCATGTTCATGTTCCAAGCAAGTGGAAGTTTAAGAAGTTAGTGTTTCATGAGGCACGTAATGCTTTTTTCTTTAATCACTGAGGTTTTTAAAGGATAGGACATATGTGAGCATGAAAAAAGATAGTAGCTAGGACTTAAATCCAATATAATTGGTTTTTTTTTTTCACTGGCTAAATGGGCAAGAACATCCATACACGGGGTCAATTCCTACAGCTATCACTATAACCTCCAGGTGCCTAAGTATGTCCCTTCTGTATGAACAGACCCTCATAGAAATTCATTTTCACCTCACTTTCCAAGTGCAAGTGCAGGGACTCAATAAAATGGTTTTGATTCTCATAGAGTCAAGGTTTTAATTTATAGGAAATCTATGTTTTTATTTATTTAATCCAATTTTTTTTGGCCTTTAATGCAAAGTGCATCATTAGGGAGAAACCAACAAACAAATTTGTTTTAGGAGGTCAAAGATGAAATAATGGATATATCAATTATTTCTATTGAACATCAGAATCCAAAAGCAATGATTGGCTTGAAATTGTAAACAGAAACACGCGAACCAAAGCAACAGGTTTATACATTAAAACCATAACCCCATAACACCAATAAAGAAAAGGAACTAAGGATTAATCCTATAGATATATGTTTCCAAGTATTACTCAATTTCAAGCACGAGATATTTCTCACAACTTCTCAATTTCAAGCACAAGATATTGCTCACAACTTTATCATAGAGGTCGTCAAATTCCATGGAGTTACAAATATTATTATTGTTATGTCACAATGAGATCTAAAGTTTACTTGTAAATTTTGGAAGGATTTGGGTATTAAATTTAACTTTAGTACACCATATCATCCATAGATATATGGTTAGGGATAAAGAGTTAATTGAGGGTTGAAGATATGCTTAGGTGTATGTGATGAACCAAGTAAGTATTTGGAAGGATTATCTTCCTCATTTAGAATTCCCTTACAACAATTGTTATCACCATTCCTTCAAGATGAGTCATTTTGAAAACGTAACTTACATGTGAGTAGGGATACCTTGGTGGTAAAAAGGCTATGCCAACTAAAAGGACCACTCCTAACATCTATCGAGAGAATAATTCTCCTTCTTCTAAAACACCTCAACCAACAAGGTTGACACCTCAACAATTGGAGGAAAGAAAAGAAAAAGGTTTATGCTTTAATTTTGACAGCAAGTACAGTAAGGGACATAAGTGTGGTGAGAAGAAATTATTATACATAGATTGTGAAGAGGAAGAAGAACAAGAACAAGAACAAGAACCATATCAAGATTAAAACGTAGAAGCAATTTCTTCTGAAGAGTTGACTCCCACGATATAGTGTAATGCATTGGATGGAATTAACACTCCTCAAACCCTCAAGAGAGAAGGATATACAAAAAATAAAAAGGTAATAGTCCCACTTGATTCTAGTAGTACTCAGAATTTCATTCACTATAAATTAGCCAAATCTCTAAATTGCTTTGTATATCCAGCACCGAAGTTTCAAGTAATGATTGCAAATGGAGGAACTATCAATTTCTCAGGAAAATGAAATAAGATCAATCTTACTATAGGGGAATATGTAATGAATAGTCCAATTATTTCTATACCTATGGGTCGTGATGATTTCATACTAGGAATTCAATGGTTACAATCATTAGGAACGATGGCTTTTAATTTTCAAGAATTTTTCATGAAATTTTCATTGGAAGGAAAATAAATTGAGTTAATAGGTATCACGAGGAAACCTGGAAAGGTGATAAGCTCTAATGGCATGACAAAATTATTGAAAATGGGGCATCTAGGTGGAATTGCGCAACTATGCTCACTATATTTTCAAACATCTAAGCAATCTATTCCCCTAGATCTCCAAGGGATCATTGATAATCATTCCAGAGTATTTGAAGATATTCCCAAAGGTCGTCCACCCACTAAAAATCATGATCATGATATTAACCTAATTGTTGGGAGTGTTCCTCCTAATATCAAGACATACAGATAGCCTTATGCCCAGAAGAGTGAAATTGAGCACATGGTTGAAGAAATGTTAGAGGCTGGCATTATTAGACCTAGCCAAATTTCTTACTCTGCACCAGTGGTAATGGTATTCAAGAAGTATGTCTCATGGCGTATGTGTCTAGATTATAGAGAGCTCAACAAGATCACTATTAAAGATAAGTTTCCCATTCCCGTCATTTTTGAATTGTTATATGAACTAGATGGAGCAATCTATTTCACAAAGTTGGATTTCTATTCAGGATATTATCAGATTATAATGAAGGAAGAAGATATCCCAAAAAAAACATTTCGAACTCATAAAGGCCATTATGAATTTTTGGTCATGCTTTTTGGCCTTACAAATGCGCCTTCCACATTCTGAGGGTTGATGAATTCCATTTTCAAGCCCTTCCTTCGAAATTTTTTGTTGGTATTTTTTTATGATATACTAATCTATATAAAGTCTTGGGAGGATCATGTGTGACATGTTGTCAAGGTGATACAACTACTAAAGGAGCAACAACTATATGCCAAACCGTCCAAATATCTTTTTGGGGTGAAGGAGGTAGATTATTTGTGTCATATTGTATCTCGTGAAGGTTTCAAGGTAGACCCTAACAAGATTAAGGCCATGATGGACTGGCCGATTCCAAAAACATTGGAGAATCTTAGAGGATTTTTCTCTTTGACAAGTTACTACCTCAAGTTTGTTTGGAACTATGGGAGAATATCCACACCTTTAATGACACTAAATAAGAAGGATGCATTTTCATGGACTCTAGAGGCAACTACATATTTTGAACAACTTAAAGAGGTGATGTGCAAAGCTCTTGTCTTGACCACACCAGACTTAACAAAAAAACTTCTTGTGGAATGTGATGCCTCGGGACATGGCATTGGTGTTGTCCTAATGCATGAAGGAATGCCCCTGGCATTTCAAAGTTGGCCACTCAAGGGAAAGGACTTACACAAACCCATTTATCAGAAGGAAATGATGGAAATACTACATGCATTGAAGAAATGGTCTCCTTACCTAATAGGTAGGCACTTCAAGGTCAAAATAGATCATTATAGTCTTCAATACTTCTTGGAACAAACACTGTCTTCGAAAGAACAACAAAAATGGGTGACCAAGATATTGGCTTATGATTTTGAAATCGTTTATAAAAAAGATAAGGAAAATGTTGTGGAAGATGCACTCTCAAGAAAGGATGAAGATGTTGAGGCCTTTCTCTCTGCTATATCGATCATCCAACCTGATTGGATAATAGAAGGAAGGTATGAATGGAAGATTGACGAAAAAGTGTGGACTCTCATTTAAAGGTTGTAGCAGGATTCCAGTGCATCAGATACATTTACATGGAAAAATGATTCACTATGGTACAAATATCACTTATATTTATGTAATAAATCATAACTCAAACAAAAGGTACTATTGGAATTACACACCTCTCCGGTAGGAGTGAACTCGGTATTTTTGAAAACCTACCATAGGGTCAAGAAGGATTTTTTTTGGGATGGCCTTAAAACTGTTGTTCAAAGGTTTGTGGAATAATGTTTGGTTTTCCAACAAAATATGGTGGAAATAATTAATACCCTAGGTCTTTTACAACCATTATCCATCCCAAGTCAGTGATGGTAGGAGGTTTCCATGGATTTCATCACAGTGTTACCGAAGTCTGAAGGAAAGAGTGTCGCCATGGTGATTTTTGATAGACTGACAAAGTACGCACACATTTTTGCACTCTCTTAACCATTCAAATCCAGTACAGTTGCGAGTGCATTCATGGAGACAGTTCAAAAGCTACATGGAAGCCCTAAGATTACTATAAGTGACAGAGATCCCATCTTCACTGGAAATTTTTAGACATAATTAGTTTCTTGTTTAGGTACTCAATTGGCTTAGAGCTCATCCTATCATCCTCAATCTAATGGACAAACCAATATAGTGAACAATTGTTTGGAAGGATACCTTCACTGCTTTGTCTCTGATAAACAAACACAATGGTTCAAATGGTTACCCTTGTAAAAATGGTGGTATAACACTTCTTTTCATACTACAAAAAAAATGACACCATTGATGGAACTCTATGGATACCACCCTCCTTCCATCACTTCTTCTCTAAAATAAAAATCTAAGGTTCAAGTAGTGGAAGATCACATCGAGCATAAAAAACAAGTTCTCCAAATCTTAAAGGATGACCTGATCATGGAACAGAATCCCATGAAACGACAAGAAGATCAACATCATAGTGAAAGAAGTTTTGAAGTAGGGGATTGGGTATTTCTAAGACTAAAACCATATAAACAAATGTCCCTCAAGCAAGAAAAGAAGGATAATAAATTATAACCAAAGTACTATGTCCCTTATAAGGTGTTGCAAAAGGTTGGTACTATGGCATACAAATTGGAGTTTCCTGAATCTTCACGAGTACACCCAATTTTCCATGTTTCATGCTTAAAGAAGGTTATAGGTGACAAGATCCTAGTTCAAACTATATTTCTAGAACTTGAAAAGGAAGGAAAAATCATATTGGATCCTGAAGAAATCACTCACACAAGAATTTTCCAACTGAGGAATAGCTCCATTTCAGAGTATCTCATTCAATGGAGGAAACTAATAGCTGAAGATTCCACTTGGGAAGACGAGTCTTTTATACAGAAGAATCTATAGTTACTCAAGCATTATGGACAACACTTGTCTCAAGGGGAGGGGCATGTTAAGCCCTAAATAGTGGCACATTACCCCTTAATTGGGGCATATTACATTGGTAATGTTACTTTATTTATGTCGGCTTGGGTCCATTAGTTGTTATTCTACCTCCTAGTCTCCTCTATATACGAAGGAGACATTTTTATTTTGAATCATCTGGTATTTGGACATTTATGTGGTCTATAAGGAGGTTGCCCCCTCGAAGAGGCTTATTATTTGAATTTCTCTCTTTTTCAAGGCATTAAGTACTTATTCTGAGGTTTTTCTATGCTATAGTGATATTTGGATCTTAACAGTAATGGTGACACTGGGTTCTACTTCAATGGTTTGCTTTCCCTTTTCCAATTCTGAATCAAATTCTAAGTCAACATATGACCCTGGGGATTTCATTTGAACCAATAATGATTGTTTTGAGAGACATTAAACAATATTGTGACAAGGAATTTTTTGGAACTCGCACCACTTTCCAGTGTCCTTCATCGAGTTCACATTTCCCTTCTTTGTTGGTGGATTGGGATGGTTATCCTAGGGTTGGCCATTCTTACGCTATCATTTTTCCTGGGAGTTAGGTCCACCCTTACCATACTTTGGTTGTTGTGAATTTGCAGACCCGAACTTGCACTTGTTCTGCTGCTTAAAGTTTTGTTGAATTTTGACAACATACCGATAAGAAACTCCCAATGATAAGATGTCCATAAAATAGATTTTAGTTTGGATGTACCTATATATATCCCCATAGTATTTTAGGACTAGATATCACTCAAAGTTCTTGATACACACCTTGGTGTGCAAGTTATGAAAGATATTTGTGAACTCTGACACCGTTTGGCACCTCTCAGTGGTCCCTATTTTATTCTTCCATGGGAGGTTCCTTGGGAATGTAAGAGTGGTTGTATTCAAGAGAAACAATCTTGAGACCGAACTCTCTAGACATTGACCTCGTTGGGGACATGGAATAAGAACAACAAGGAGAAAATTGCTCTGATATCACCGATCCAGATTATTTGGGGAACGATATGAAAGAATAACTATAAAATAGATATAACATGGAAATACAAAGAGATATGGCATGAAACACAGTAATATGGTAGAACTTTTATTCTATTATTGATTGTGTGAAAATAAAAAAGTCTGTAAAATGCAAAAACACACAAGCTAGCTACAATGGTGGTAACTTTTCTTTGAGAAGAGATGTGTCAACTTTGCTCATTCACAATAAACTTCCTATGATGAGGCTCCAAAGGAACTTTTAACATGAAGCATAATTGACAAAACCCTAAAAATACAAAACCCTAAGCAGAGGAGATGAAACACCAAAATTTTCGTGGGCCCCAATGGGGGTAGTTGATATGTCAAATTTCCAAGGGCGTAACTTTTGCATATGATCTATGTTTGGGGTGATAAAGGTATAGCTTAGAAGTACACATTCCATTCAGCCCAGACTATCCCTTGGGCTATCTTGTGGGCACTATCATGCCTAGAAAACGTTGTTTAAGGCCTCAAAATGGCTCGAGAAGTTCAAGGCCTAAAAAAATGTACAAAAATTGCCAAGATGGAAAATTGTTCTTTAAGCCATTGGAATAGGTGGGTGGCCACCAATGTCCACCTTGATCAACTATTTTTAACTTACAAACATTTATATAACCTTTCATAATTTATAAATTTTTATAAATCCCAAATTTTATATAATATAGTTACGTAATTAATTTTATCTTATATAATATATTGAGTTTACATAATCTAGAAACAACCACATTTAAGTACAAAGTGGTTGATATATATGGATCTACACCATTTCCCACCTTTTAAAAATAATCGTACCTATAAGCTTGTATCAACCACTTTTTACTTATGGTTTTTGCTAATTTAGAGTCCTCATGCCCAAAGAGGGAATAATAAACTATTAATATATTAATACATAATTAACGTATTAATTAATCATTACATTAATTAATACATGACTAAAGTAGTAATATTTTAATAATGTATTAATACATTAATCAAGTAATACATTAATAAAACAATAATACATTATTAAAGTACTCATATTAATAAAGTAATACATTAATAATGCACTAATACATTAATGTACCAAAGTGTTAATGTAATAATTAACTAATACATACATAATATATAATGTATTAATTAATTAACATATTTATATATATTTTAATTAGTACATTGCTAAAGTATTAATAGTGCATTAATAAAGTAAAAATCATTTGTTCTTTAATCTTAAATGAACATATAGGTTACTGAAAAAATCATTTGAACAAGTTTTGAAGTATTGTAACAACTACATATCATGTATTGTAGACCATTGAAAATCATTGTTTATAGGCCTGCTGTAATATAAATATGTACTGTAAATTTTATTGCTCTTGTATGATTTTGAAAATGGTAAATACTTATACACTCATGCAGTTCAAGGATCAATAGAATTTTTCTTTATATGAAAACAATATATATCTATATGATTCCATGCATATATATATATATATATATAAGCCATAGAAAATATCTACCCATTTATAGCATTTCCTTTGTGTGAAATACATGAGTATATCTACACAGTTATGCACAGGATGTGTCATCACACTTGATCACAATAAAAGTATACCATAGCTCAATCCTTTCCTTTTTCATGAGTATATATATGTATATATTCAGTCAACACTTTAGGTATATACTACATCGCATGATTTCATCATTCTTCTAACAATGGTAATCATCAAAATATTATACATTAAGTCAATCATTTATATATGCACTGACATCACATAAACCCATCACACCTATAACGATTTTTAAACAAAAAAATATTAACTAGAATAAAAGTAACGGTGGTTATTTGAAAATTGATGCTCGGACACAAATGGAACAACCACGTTCCACCCAACCGTATAACATAACTTCCAAGTTCTTTCTCCATTCACCCCCTACCCTGACCATGAGTCCATAAGGGAGAATTGAAATGATCCTCCTTTTCTACAGTACTCTTTTAGAGATCAGAAATTCCCTTTCCTCACACTAAACAGTGCTCATAACAACAAGTAGTACTCTTTCTCTAACATACTAAGTAGTGTCCTGCCTCCCCCGTATATTGTATATTATGTGCATGTTGTGCCTAGGTCTTTCCTTCCCCCTAGGGAATTTTTGTAGCTTTACAAATCCCTAATTTTCAGGGGCTCCTAGTGGTCAAATTCCTCATTTTCCACCTGTAAACATCAACCCTGAGGTAACTCAAATTTGTTCCCCACTCATAGACTCATGGTGAGTTGTTTTCAACCTCGTTGTTCCATTTTTCTTCTAGCATTTAATATATATAAAAAAATTGTCTTTTACATGTGTCACAATCAAATATTTAGTTGGGCAAATCAAATCCTTTCCCAGCAGTCATAAATAATTAATTACAACAATCAAATTCCAAATTCAGATTTTCCATAAATGGCAAATAATTTCCAAATACGAATTTGCCAAAAATGGAAAAAAATATTCCTAAGTGCACATAGACTTTAATAATTAATTATTTTTGGGTATATTAGATCATCTGAGGGATTTCATGCGATAAAAAAATATATGTCAGATTTATGTCTAAAATTGTCCGTTATGCCTCTCCTTTATGCGAGATTTTCGTCCAATTTTGAAACAGTATCTCCATCGAAAATTGTTGGTTTTTCTTTGCATTGAAACAATATGTCTGTCCTTTTTTCTTTGAAGCATCACTCTAGTTCAATAGTAATATTGATTTTCCTTGATGATATGTAGATTTATTTTTCATATGGAGCTGCAATCTCATATGTAATCTAGTTCAATAGTAACCTCATGGGAAACAATAACCAGTGAATGGGGCCAATGTTGAACTTCTTTCAAAATGTTTCTATATGCATTGAAATTTGACATGGATAGATTTTTTGCATGCCTTAATGATATGGAAGGGTTTCTAGACTCAAATATATAGTACTAGAGGCGAGAACATGTGTAATGTCAATGAATTTTAAAAGGAACAACAAACAAACATTGTACTAGGTCTAGACATGGGTAATGGTGACCTGTGAATGGGGCCAACATTGAAATTTTTTCAAATGATTTCTGCATGTACTGAAATTTTACATGGATAGAATATTTGCATGCCTTAATTATATGAGAGGGTTTATGGACTAAAATTTGACTCACACACCCACTTGTTAATCCATCATCAATTCATCATGTAAACCATAAACCCTAATTTTGTTTCAAAGTACACAAATTGGTTGACACAAGTTTTAAGTTTTCATTAGTTTTTCTTCATTTTTCTTTTAGGTTCTACATTGTATATGCAATGTATGTTTTTCATAGTTGTGATGAAAAATCCCTCTTTTCGTTCATTGTTTAACCAACACTATAAAAATGACTGTGACGAATGGCCCATGCATCCCTAAGGAAATTTCTATGATCTTGTTGTAATATCCCCAAAAATAGTTAATTATTAAATTCTATATGCACTTAGGAATTTATTTCCATTTTTGGAAAATTCATATTTGGAAAATTATTGCCATTTATGGAAATTCCAAATTTGGAAAATTATTATTTGTAATTAATTATTGTGACTGTTGGGAAAAGATTGTATTTTCCCAACCAACTCTTTGACTATGACACTTGTAAAAAAAAAATAATTTTATATTAATTGCTGAAGGACAAATGGAACACCGAGGTTGAAATCAGCTGACCACGACTCCATGAGTGGGGAACATGCTTGAACTACCTTAGGGCTGAATTTTACAAGTGTAAAATGACAAAGTTGGCCATTGGCATCCCTTGAAAATTAGGGATTCATAAAGGTGTGAAAATTCCCAAGGGGAAAAAGACCTAGGCACAAGATACTTTGTATATAGAGCATATGGGAGGAGGCAGGATGATGTTGAGTATGTTGCAGAAAGGATATCACTTTCTATTATGAACATTGTTTGGAGTGTGAGGGAAGGGGATTTCTGATATGAAAGAGGACTATAACGAAAGATGAGTATTGGAATTCGGCCTTATGGACTCATGATTAAGCTAGGGGGTGAACGGAGAAAGTAGATTATTTGTTCTATTCTATGGTTGGGTGGAACTTGGTTGTTCCATTTGTTGTCCCATCACTTTGTTCAGATATGTACATCTATTTATTTCCTTGTCAAATTGTTTGTTGATTAATATCTAGTAGAATGAAATGAATTATAGAATTAGTCCTTACAGTTTGATATTATTTATTTAGTAAAGTTGAGAAAACTATGGTGGATGTTAGTTGTTAATGAAGTTGCATTATGAAAATATATGTATACATAGGATATGCAGTCAACCTAGATGAAATAGAATTATTATTGGGTGTATTATAACCTTTTCCATGTATATATATATATATATATATATATATATATATGTATATGTGTGTGTGTGTGTGTGTGTGTATATATATCGCTGCATGTTTAGTTACACAGTTTTGTATAGAACATTTAATGTACTCATACACAGAAGGGTTGTATTGACTTCTGATTTACAAGAAGATTTCAAGTAATTTCCATTAATCAGTGTGTATCAAAGAGATAGAAAAGAACAATCCCTTTTATATGACAACAAACCCAGAAGAAAATTTTCAATATATATAAGTGCATGCTTTATGTTGTAGAGGTTGTTCAACACTTAACAAAGTTCTAATATTTTGTATTATACATGTTATCATAACTGTTTAAATCAAAAACCATATTCATTATAGGGTTTTCCTCCCTCATCAAATCTGTTTATTCCACGAGGGAATTAAAATACAAGTAACCATATTATCTATGGATTCACAATGCAAAATCTATCACAATAATAGTACCCTAGGGTGGAACCCTGTACCACTATAAACAGAACCTGGGAACTTAGTTTTAAACGCCAAGAGTTGGAACTCGAATACCTTTTGAGTGAGGCAAACTCATGGATCCATTTGATCAGAATGATTTAAGCCATGTAAAGGGAAAAATCAAGAATTAGTAAACAGTGTTAAGGAATAATCAACAAAACTAAATATTGAAGATTCAATTACAAGAAGAATACTTAGCTTGATATTTGGCATGAGTGATTTCCCATTCGGCGTCGCTGAGAAAACTGTCCACAAGTTCGAGGGGGAGGAGTGGACCCTGAAATGTCTGATGGGTACCCTCGCAAGTAAACAGGGGTCCCATCATTAGTTTGGTAACCGAAAGTCTTAACCAAATATTCCACAATGTAAATAAGAAAGAAACAATGCTAAACTTTTAGTATGTTTGATAACTCGAATAATTCACACAGTACCATGCATGTCACACAAAGGCGTTTGTTTCCCTTTTTGATAGTACTTTTGTTATTCTAATTATGTTGAAGGAAATGTAATAGACAAGTTTTCAAACACATAAGTACAAAAAAGAAAGAACTTATAAGTAATTACTTGAATTAAGTTTAGATTCTAAAATATGTACACACAGTGTCGTCTTATGGCTATTATGTTCCCTGTACAAAGTATGAGTAATTTATGAAGACATAGAGTAATGAACCTATTACAAAACTTGACACAGTAATGAAGAAGTCTTACAACAACCATAGGAAAGGGTTTGCGATTTTACATCGTATTATCTTAGGGTGTAAGGATTTCACAGTAAGTCTTTGCGATCCATAAGACTCTTCAATTAATAATACAGTAACATTAAGGATATGTGGTGTAGACATGAATTGAATTAAATCATAATGAGATATGAAATGTATATTCTAAGAATCAAGGATCAATAGTTCGGGAATTCGGACAGAGTTGTAGAATTGGGGTTTCTTATGAAAACCTCTATTGTAAAACTCAAAAGGAACGAAAATCGTAACAAAAAATGTGCAATCTGAATATAATGAAATTACTTCTTTATTATAGATGACGATTTTAAAATAGAAAGAGCTAGACAGAGTATGGATGGTGTCTCCCTTATTGTTCTATCACATAGTAGAAATTGATATTTACCATTAAAGTATATATTTAAGAGAACCCATGATTACTTACAGACAGATAACGAATAGATAGGAATGTATCAAATCCTTAAAGTCATGGAAAGAAACAACTAGGGATATAAACTCTACCAAATATATCAGAGATTTAATCACACAGTTTGATACATTGAAAATACAGTGAGTTCAAGTTTTATTCTTGGAAACTAAACTCTCACGCTGTTGGATTTCCTATTCCCTGTGATTTGTTAACCTAGACCAAAACTTCCTACGAAGTTTCCTAGAGATGCAAATGTTTATCGCAGGGTAGAAGGATTGGGACCCAATACAGGGAATATCAGGAAGAAACGATAAACCCTAAGCAGCAGATAACACTTAACAAATTTTTAAGATTTTAATGAAGAACCAAGAAAGTCAGAAAGAGAAAGAAGAAATATATTGTGATAGATGTGCACTATGTTAATCTAGAATCAAAGAGAGCTCAGAGTAAAATGATAGAGAGTGGTTTAACTTTCACATGGTAGCATTCAATCGGTAGTCGCCCCCTATCCTTTTTTTCCTTGCCCAAGCCGAGACCATCTATAATATCTGGGCCATGTTCACCGAGTCGAATATCACAGGGTCAACACTCGAGAGTTGTCGCGAAAGACACAGAGCCAAAGGAGAATGAAAAAAAAAAACCCTAGAATCCCTTCTCTGAGCAGAGTAAAAGTGGTAATTATGAATATTGTACCTTTCCATGTGACAGGAGGGAGGTGGCATGTTTACATTGGACATGGTGGTCAAGCGACATATCTCAGAAGGTACCCTTGCAGGTAGCCATTAATAGACTAGATATAGTTTTTAATTCGATGTCTGATAAATCCCTTTTCGACTTCATACCAGGTTATTGAAAATGTGAGGGAAACTGATTTAGGGTGCGACATACCCAGTTGTCACATCCAATCTCTCGTTCAGTTAAGATCTGACCATCTGGTTCCTTAGTGTTTACGTATTCGGGAGGGATAATTGTTATCCTTGGGCTCCTTAATGATGCCCAATCGTCAACCATGTTCAATACTATTTTAATAGAGGTCAGAGGTTTAACCACAAACCTTTTTTTCATGAATTATATCACTTAGACAGTTAAAAACATGTAAAACCACCGTTATTTTAAGGTCTTTGATATTTCGATAAAGGTGTATGAATTTCTGGCACTCGAATTCGTATAGGTCCTATATGGTATAAGTAACGTACATGCCTAGAAATATTGTAATGGTGGTGAGGTTTTATAGTATAAACATTAATGTTTATTCTTAGAGATGGGTATAATGCTAGTGGGGCCTTAATATTATAAATGTTAATGCTTATGTATGGAGAGGGTTGTAATGCTAGTGGGGATTTAATAAATATAAATTTCAATGCTTATGCATGGAGATAATTATAATACTAAGGGAGTTTTACTAAGGTAAACGCTACCCCTTTATACCTATATTGGGAATGTTAGTAACTAAGAGACCAGGGTATATAAAAGCTATCCCTTAACTATTATATAAGTGATTACTGTGTAGCCTGGAATAACTCATAGATATAAACTTTTATATATGGAATTTAGTGCATTAATAAATTGGTAAACATAAACCTTGTGAAAGTCAGTAGTGACGAAAACTACCTACTTATAGTAACCTTATATGTGTCGTAATAAGTTGTTCGAAGAGAAAAGGTGATTTAATGTCCCTGATAAAAACAAATTATTGGTAAATTTGGGGATCATTACATATGGTATCAGAGCAAAGGTTGCAACACTTGGACCTCAAAGCAGAGAGAAAAAAATGTTTTAGTACATAATTTTTTGTTTAATGAAAAACTAACAAAAATGCTTACTGTTAAAAGCATAAAAATTTTCTTTCTGTTGTGATAATGGAAGCACAGAATGAAGAGGAGATCAGACTTGAGGAGAATCCTAATCAAGGACCTCCTGGAGAGGCTGGGAAGAATAATGAAGGAAGTTCATCCACCCAGGTTCTGGAAACCATGAGGAACCTTATCGTGGAACTGTAGGCTTTCAAGGCAGACAATGAGAAAGTGAAAAAGGCACACAAAGACTGGAAGTAAATAAATGAAGTACTGCTTCGTAGCATAGTAACAAAGAAGATCCCAAAATATAATGACAAGGAAGAAGAGGCCATCAAAAGAGCCTCCAAGAATTCTGGTCCTGAAGAAGAAAATGAGAACAGTTCTTCCGAAGGCACACCAACAGCAGGAAATAAAACAGGCACTAGAAGAAAGAGGAAACAGGTGGACCACCTGGAGGGTGAATTTAAGAAAACCAAACTGTCCACCTTTGATGAAGAATCCAGGACAGGGGAGGAGGTTGAAGCATGGTTACTATACATAAAAAAGTATTTCTAGAACTACGATTATTCCAGCAACATGAAGGTCAGAATGGCCATTTATAACCTAAAAGGAAAGGAGAGTATATGGTGGCAGGACCTGAATTTGGCCAAAGGCTTAAAATAAAAATAGATGGAATGGTCAGATTTCAAGAAATACTTTAAGAAACAGTACTTATCAGAAAGTTATTATGAGAGAAAGACCAAAGAATTTTATGAGCTAAGACTCGGCCAAATGACCATTGATGACCTGATCAACAAATTCCTTGATTTATTAAGGTTCGTTCCTTACATCAGGGAGGACAAAGTAAAAATGCAGCGATTCCTAAGCTACTTACCATAGTCCTATAAGGACATAATTGAATTCGATAACCCCAAAACCTTGATTGAAGTTTTTAGAAAGGATCAGATGTGTTATGACCAATACAAACAACGGTCTGAACTTCCCAAGGCTTGTAAAGTCAACAAACATGACATAATGAATTAGCGAAAGAAGGTCTATCAACCAACCCCTTTCCGGAAAGAAACAAAGCGTTTTCGAAGGAAATATTTTCACTCCAATAACTAGAACACCCAAGGGGGAGGTAGACCAATTAATCTAGGAGCTAAGAAGTTTGGGGACAACCCTAGGGAACCATTAAAATGATGGGAATGTGGAGAACCTCACTTAAAAAGGAATTGTCTATGTTTAACTTCTACAGAAAGGACCACGGTTCACAACCTGCAAGAGGCCTCTATAGTAGGAGATGTGGGAAAAATATTACATAGAATCAATGCAGTTGTGGATGGCCGACAAGCTGATCACCAATCCACTATAGTGGAAGTTGAAGGTAAAGTTAATAATAATCGTATTTCTATTTTAATTGATCCAGGAGCTACTTTAAGTTGTAGATTCAAATAATCTTAAGAAAGTAAAGAATACAAAATCTTGGCTAGTACAACTAGCAATAGGAACAACAAGAAAAACAACAAATCTCATTTATGATTGTGAATTCAGTTTAGATGTCCAAAACACAAAGTTAAATCTGAATATTCTACCGTTAGGGTCTTACAATATAATTATTGGAATGGACAGGTTAGAGAAGCATAAAGAAATTTTTGATTTTTATGAAAAATCACTTACTTGCAGAGATGAAAACAACACAGTTAGGACAATTCAAGGCATTCAAAAACTAGTCTCAGTGAGGCATACTTCAACAATGCAATTTAAGAAGTGCATGAATAAAGGTTGTCAAATTTATGTTATTCAAGTGAAAAATCTATTGGGAAAAGAAAATAAACCCAGCCTAGAAGATTTTACCATGTTACATGAATTTAGAGATTCGTTTGTAGACAAAATACTTGAACTGCCACCAAGAAGAGAGATAGATTTCTCTATCGATCTATTGCCTAAATCACCTCCTATATATAAGGCACCCTACAGGATGAGTTTACCCGAATTGACAGAACTGAAAATTAAACTACAAGAACTATTGGAGAAGGAATACATCAGACCAAGTGTCTCACTGTGGGGAGCACCAGTACCTTTTGTTAAAAATAAATAAGGAACTTTAATACTATTCATTGATTATAGACAGTTAAACAAAAGGAATGTTAAGAACAAATATGCCCTACCTAGAATCAATGATTTGTTTGACCAAGTAGGAGGGGAATTTTTTTTTTCTAAGTTGGATTTTAGATATGGTTATCACAAGGTTAGAATAAATAATGAAGACATAAGTAAAACAATGTTTAGAATGATATATGGACATTCTGAATTTGTTGTTATACTGTTTGGTCTCACTTGTTGGTTGTGGAGCCTGATTATCTTCCTAATTCAGAGGTCCTTTCTTTCAGCCGTGTTGATACCCCATGAAGTATTTACACCCCAGAAGTATGTACACCCTTCCACGCAGGGGAGTGCAGAGGGGGGGTACCCCCTCTGCGGGGTCTGAGGGGGCTATCCCCCCAGCTGGGAGGTCTAGGGGCAAGCGGGCCCCCAGCGGGGGTTCGGGGGCGAAGCCCACGAAGCAAAAAATTTCCTTGTAAAATTATATTGTAATTTCATTGCAAATATAGATAGTTCATTATAAGGTCGCAGATCTAACAGTAGAGATTATGTTAGGGTTTTTTCCCTAGAAGGAAACCCTCTTTTATGAGGGAAATGTATCGCAGCTATGGTTGATAGTGAATATTGTATTTTGAGAGAGGAGACTGTGAGAGAAAGAAGAGGAAGTTACAACGGGTTTTTCTGTAGGTTGTATCCCTTCATTTGCTGGATAATAATAAAGGAAGGACCTAGAAATTTCTTTGGTGGACATAGCCCACACTGGGTGAACCACGTAAATCTGTGTCTCTCTTATATTGTGTGTCTTCTGTGTTTTGTTCCTGCATTTGTTTTATTTTATTGCTTCGCAGTCTTGTTTTTCTAACAACTGGTATCCAAGCATAAGGTAACTCGCAGGAAAAGAGGGTTCCTGGTTCGAGTGGGAGCAATGTCGGAGGATGGAAAGTTTAGGGTCGAGAAATTTAATTGCCAAAACTACCAATTACGGAATATGCAGATGGAAGACTATTTATATTAGAAGGATCTATTCCTACCATTGAGCGGAGTAGCAAAGAAGCCGACGGCCATGAAGGACGAATAATGGGAGATTCTTGATAGAAAGGCTCTAGGAATGATACGACTAAGCCTGGCAGCATCGGTGGCTTTCAATATTTCAAAAGAAAAGACAACGAAGGGTTTGATGGATGCATTGGCCAAATTGTATGAAAAACCCTCGGCGTCAAATAAGGTATTTCTAATGAAGAGATTATTTAATATGAAGATGTCAGAAGGTGGGTCTGTTGCAGATCATTTAAATGAATTTAATACGGTTACTAATAAACTAAGTTCTATAAAAGTGGACTTTGATGATGAGGTTAGGGCTCTTCTAATCTTGTGCTCATTGCCAGAAAGATGGAATGGCTTGGTCATGGATATAAGTAACTCTGTCTCTGGTTCAAATACTTTAAAATTTGATGATGTTGTTGGTGTTATCCTTAGTGAGGAAATGTGATGGAAAAGCACAGGTGAGACATCAGGAAATGCATTGAACATGAAGAACAGGGGAAGAAAAAAGGATAGAGGAAAGGGCTCAGGAAACCACAGAAATTCTAGGAAGGGCAGATCCAAATCCAGACTTGGAAAGATAGAGTGCTGGAATTGTGGGAAGAAAGGACATCTGAAGAAAGACTGTAGAGCTCCAAAGAAACAAAGAGATGGACAGCAGGAGAGAAATCAAGAAGCAAATGTAACAGGTGATGTGTTACAAGATGATTTGATTCTTTCTGTAGATAATATTTCTGAGTCTTGGGTAGTAGATTCAGGAGCTTCATTTCATACCACACCTCATAGGAAACATTTTCTAGATTATGTTCAAGGTGATTTTGGACAGGTTCATTTGGGTGATGATAAACCATGCAAAATTGTTGGAATGGTAAAGGTAAAAATAAAGAAACAAAATAGAAACCAATGGTTGTTGAAAGAGGTAAAACATGTTCCAAATTTAAGCAAAAATCTGATTTCAACAGGGCAGTTGGCAAGTGAAGGTTGTATATCCATATTTACAGATAAGACGTGGAAGGTCATCAAAGGATCATTGGTGATAGCGAAAGGAGAGAAGGTAGGTACATTGTATCT